>BMAO01011581.1:0-54066 GCA_019973975.1 Trichonephila clavata | reverse complement strand
CCTGAAACGCTGTATTAGGATTTCGGAAGAAAAATTCGGAAGTATCTTAAAATGATAGAATGGTCAATAGGGCACATGGTCTCTGATGAGGTCTTCACCCCCTATCTTGTATTTGAGTGAGCTTTGAAAGTTACACTTGCCATGTTTAGTGGAAGGTGGGAAAATTATGAAGAAATATTTAAAGTTAAGAATTAAAATTAAAATTAAGAAAGTACATTAGATTGCAACCTGAAAAATAAAAATATAAAGAAAAATTACTGGAGCTATTTTTGTTTGCGTTGGGGTGTTTGGTGAAAGAGTGGAATACTGTGTCGACCGCGGCTAACTCCGTTGCCGGAAGCTAGCGTACGGCCAACTTAATCAATTGGTGTCGGGTCAACAAACTCGGTGACTGGGAGAACCCGGCACCTTGACCGTCGACTGAGTGAGGAACCCGAAAATTAGATATACACGGGCCTGCAGCGCTCGGCGCTTTTGCCCAAGATGTGCGAAAAAGATAGACGATGAAGGAGAATGAAAACAAATCAAGTTGCCCCCGGCGCGGGGGGCCGAGGAAGTGGCTCCCAAGTGGAGGCGACCCGCGGAGCGCGGACGAACCGGGGAGAAAGAATGGAGGGAAGCGCAAGGAAGGGAAGTCGGAGGATTGCGTCAGCAATCAAAGGAAAGGAGCGGTCAGGTGACTGCCCCCTCTCACCACTTGTCAGGATGCATTGGGAAGCTAGTTTGTGTTGTTTAAAAGAGTATGAATGAGTTGACTGTTGTGTTAGGGTGGGCAGAGCGGATTTCTCCACTTCATGCTAGAGTATGCATAATTAGTTTTAGTGTGAGGATACGTGAAGAGTCTTTGTGCTCTGATGATGGGGTTGTCGTGAGTTTCGATGGAAAGAAAAATATTTCTAGATAGCTTAGTGATGTAATTAAATATCGGCTCCATATGTAGATCGTTGTGTATCACATCATTTCGGACGTACCAAGGTGCGTTCGTTATGATGCGAAGTAGTTTATTTTGTACGACTTGAATTTTCTTCAAGTGAGTGGTGGCTGCAGTCCCTCAAATGGGGGAAGCATAAGTTATTACTGGGCGCAAAATTCGCTTGTATAAGATTACTTTATTTTCTAGAGATAGTGGTGACGCCCTCCCAATGAGAGAGGAGGCCAAATGAATTCTATTCCAGAATTTTTTGGCTAGATAGTCAATGTGTTTCTTGTAAGTTAAGCGGCTATCTAAGTGTAAGCCCAGGTACTTAACCACCGAGACCCACTGTATGTTGTCATTGAGTGAGGTGAGAAAGAGGTGAGTATATAAGCTGTTTAGAGGAATAGTGCGCTCGTCCAATCGGGAAGCTGCGTTTCATTAGTGGGTGTGTCCTAGGTTGGTGAGAAGTTAGAGATAAAAAATATTTGATCGCGGTTGGAGAGGGCGAGAGCCACTCTCCCTATTGGTCGAGGAGGTCGCCTCCGATTGGAGGGATGAGTTTCTCGGAAAATAGGATGGTGAATGGAATGAAAAATCAAAGATTAATGATAAAAAATTGAGAAATTAAAGTGACAAATACAGAGTGAAAATAATTAGAGTAGAAAATTTCGGGGTCTGTTAAATGAGGGGTCAGGATCGTAGATTTTATCTTAAAATGTTGAGAACTTATTTTCAAGTATTTCAAATTGTTACTATTTTTTAGAGAAAATAACGTTTATAAAAATAATTTTGAATGACAGCTACAAAAAGATTTTAGAGTATATTATACTTATTTTTCAATAATTGCGTAAATTACGATTGCTTTATTAACTTAAAATAATTTTAAATGCCCATTGAAATTTATTTACTAAATAACTGCCATAAATATATTTTAAAATTATTATGAGTTTTGAAAATAAATATAAGAGCATATGTTCAAAAATGTGAAATCTGCGCTGGAAATAATTTCATACAAATGAAATATTTCTTGCTTAATCATCATCTTATGGATATATCCATTAATTATTAACGAATATTTTTGTAAAGAAAAATTATGCAAATTACACAGCCCGAGAAATAATTGATGAAACTGTAAGGAGTAAAGTTTCAAAAAATAACACGAGTAATTAATTATTTATAAACATTTTATTGTCTTTGTCGTACAGATTTTTTTATTTAACATTGAAAATTATCATAAAGTATTTAACACATAGTTCATTATCGACAAGTAAAAACATTTTAAACTTATTTTTTTTATTAGTATGCCGCCAAATTTTGAAATTGTTAATAGTGTACAAAACAAAAGTTTGATAATCACTGTATTCTCTAATAAAATAAGTTGTACATCTTAACTCTCCGTTTGTGACAGTTGTATATATCGTACTCTCTTTACTGGTATCTCAGCTTTTATAATGTAACGTGTTTTAAAATATCGATCAGGAGGAAAGTTTCGTTTCAGATGAGATAAATATTATTGAAAAATCCAATAATATCCGAAACTCGAAACGAAGATTGATCCCCATTTTAAAACAATTTGCTTCAAACATATTGGTTATTTCCACTTCTCCATAGAAACTACATGCTTATTCAATCGAAATCAAAAGCCTTATCTTTCTTATCGATCAAATTTCGCGCTTTTCACGAAACTTCATGTGACAATCATGTAGTATTTACTAAATTAATAGTGACTGTACAATTTTTATATAAGCGAAACTCACACACACATAGAGTGAGATATTTCAGGAGCTCTTTGTTTGTCAGGCTCTTAATCTCCATTAATTTTGCTTAAAACTATGAAAAAGATAATCGTAAACGCTCTATTAAATGATGCTTTACTGTCTTATATTCCGTATAATTAAACATTTAAGAGAAAAATGGCAGAAAAATATCTCAGAATCTTAGGGAATTACAAAAATTCACCAATCAATTATCAAAAAGTTGATTTATAATTAAATACTTCAGGATATAAAATATATAAGTGAACTATGACACATTAAACAAACATGCATCAGTGCCTGTACGAGGGGTGATTTACAAGCTCTCCAATAGTATAAAGTAAATTTCCGACAAGGTAATATAATAACGGAGGTATCAGTATGAAGGAAATTTATATATATATTACTCTTACATATATTGTAAACTCGTTTATCAACATAGTCTCTACTAACAGCTACACATTTATTCAATTGTTCTATCCATTTCTTCATTCCGTGCATGAAGAAAGATTCTGGTTGGCTGCTTATCCATTTGGTCACGGTTGCCTGAACTTCGGCATCCATTGAAAAACGTTGAATTGATCTTTCAACAATTTTGGGAACAACCAAAGTCCGACGGTACCAAATCTGGGCTGTAAGAACATTGTGGAACCACTGTGAATTTCATTTTTCCCATGATGCCCTGTGTTTGAGCACTGCAATGCGATCTTGCATTGCCGTGATGCAAAAGAAAGAAATTTCTTTCCTGTCTCATTCTGCGGAAGCGTTACTTGAGTAATCGTTGAGTAATTAGTCAGTACCCTTCGGAATTCACCGTCAATCCATTAGTCAGAAATTCCGTGTAAAGCACAACACTTGCATCCTAAAAGATGTTAAGCATTACTTTTATTGCTGACATTAAAATTTTGAATTTCTTGACAATCGGATAATCAGAATGGCGATATTCCATGAATTGCCTCTTGTTTTCTGGGTCATAATGTTGAATCCAGGACTGCCAAAGTTCAGGCAGACGCGCGCAAATGGATAAGCAACTAACCAGAATCTATCTTCATGGACAAAATGAAGAAATGGATAGAACAATTGAATAAATGTGTAGCTGTTAGTGGTGACTATGTTCAGAAATGAGTTTACAATGTAGAAGAGAAATAAATGTCCTTCATTCTGATACTCTTGTTATTATTTTACTTTAGCGGAAACTTATTTTATATTATTCGAGACCTTACTTATCAATCACCCCTCGTACAGGGTGAATCTTCAAGGGCATCATGAGTCCATGACCATACCCACGTAGATACCATGGGCACATATTTATGATATCTTTCGAAAAATGAAGGTACATAATTGAAGGTATCCCACCGGTGGAATGATTCTGTTGAGAGATCTTAGGGATCTGGGAGTCAACCGTTGGCAATCTATCACTCCAAATAGAGTCAGATGAAGAAGGTACACGAAGACATCCTTGACCTGTAACAGGATGTAATGCTGTTGAAGAAGAAGAAGATGAAGATTAATAGATAACATAGAGAGAGAGAGAAAGATAATGGGAAAGATATGGATGAAGAAAGAGAGAAAGTGACGCATGTTTTTTCACAAGTAGCTTTTCATTTATGAGAACCTATACATCTCTGTTATCTTATTGACTGTTCTATCAAACGAAGGTTACTCAGTTAAATTATGAAATTTCACTATTGATCTTTTTCTCATATGTTTGGAAAATACGTACAGTCTGTTTTTGGCTCTCCTTTTAGTTAAAATTTTTGTAGAACCTGCTTCTTTTAAAAATACAATTGCTCAAAACAGAATTGCATAAAAGAATTACTTTTTATCTGTTATACTTCGGCATTTCATTCACGTTCTATTTTTTCAACAAAAAAAATTAATAATTTTTTTTTAATTCTTGGCAGTATGTTGATTGATCAGAACTTATTCGTTTTCATTTACTGTTAAACACATACCATCTCAATGTCGTATCTAATTATGGAATAGGAGCTAGATATTTTTGTAATTTTAAAGTTAATTTATCTGCTCACAAAATGATTAAAATATTTGAAATTTTAATCATTTTTTTTTTTTACTTTCTTTCCAAGTTTTCACCGTTAGGCTAATATCATCGAGATAGCAAAATAAATGGTTTTATTGAATAAACTTTCTAATACATGGAGCTTTAACCTTCTCCAAGAGTGTAATTTAAATGCAATTTACTAACCTATTATATCTGGAATAACAAATGTAGTTTTAAATTTCTTTTCAATTTTTAAAAATGTTTAAAGTTAGTTAACTATGTACTAATTATCTAAAATGAGTTGTAAATAAACTTCAATTGTGCGCAACTATTTTAATAAATCATCTCTTTGCGGTAGGGAAATTCATTTTTTACATTTACAGTCTGACTGTTCTTACATCTATAATCAATAATTCAATTATAATCGAAGTTTTTTGAATTTTTAGAACACAAAGAACAGGAGAGGCTTACATTGAACTTTTGAGTGATCAGGTGTTGTTTCTGACGCTAGAACATTTTCTTTTTATTTGCTCTTATTTTTGGTATTTTTCCGTTTCGCCGGCGCAGACGCTAAAGTCGCCAAAAATGATACAACTGACTCCAAACGCAATCCCACCACATTTTCAAAAACAAGTCGTGATCTTTTCTCATCAGTTACGTCTTTTATCAAAAGAATCAAAAATTTATGAAAAACCAATAACAAATATTTATTAATATTTTTATGTGTATATTGTGTGTTGTCGCCAATAACACCAACTTTGCGAGATTTATGCCGGGGAAGCGGAAAAGTACCATATTTTTAAAGCTTTTCGCCGAATGATTTATTTATAGGGTTTCATACTTATCTTCTTTCAAACTGAAACTTTTTTTTCATGTAATCTCAATTTGACAAATCTAAAACAAAACAAGCCTTGAATACTTTTTCATAAGTGAAAAATATCTTGATATTTCTCTTAAAATGAGTTTCCATTAAATATTATTTGAATTAAAGTTAAGAGATTTTGCTTTACCTTTTTTTCATAAGCAATCACATTTAAATGTTCTATGGACTGATTATCACAGGATAAATTAAAAATATTTGAATTAAGTCTCATCTTGACAGCATATACAAAGTCTTCTTTCTCTATCCCCTAATCCGTAGTAATAACAAACCGTAACAAAATGGTCCTATCTTCCTCAATTTTTAGTATTGTTTTTTTAACAATTTATTTTGTATCCTGAATTGTAATCAATTCATTTTAAACTTGTTCTGTTTTCGCTTTTACAAAATTCCCAATATTTTCTTTTATTATTTATGCAGTTTCAGCAGTAGTGTGGAATTAATTCAAAGAGTCTTAAGAATAGACAATTGTTTGTAAAACCAATATATTTACTCTAGAATAGCATACGCAATTTCCCTGTAGCAAGTTTAAAAACCTACTTTCCATTTGTAATCAATTAGTAGATTTGACTCTGGAATGATTAAATTATTTCCCAAAACATTCTCAATTTCGGAAATATACGAGAGTCATGCCTAACTTTTGCGAAACTGAGTTTAGTTGATTATCGAAAGAGTATAGAACTTTTTGCAAGGCGAGACATTTAATCCTAAACTTTTTGCAACTTATACTTTCAATAAACAACTTGAAAAGCCCGTGTCAACTAATACACTGACACAGCGATCATTAATAACTGCTCGTCTCAGGTGTTTGTTTGGTACCAATGATTCAATATCACGTACACACAACTGATTTAATATTTATTTTTATAAATTACTTTTTCGAATGTCCTTTTAATCAACGCAATTTGTAGGAAAAAGGGCAATACTTACAAATATGACCAAATTTATTAGGAGGGGGAAAAATGGTTTATTTTCTTTGTGATTTTCCGACTAAAAAATACTTATTGTCTTATTTCGAAATATTTTTAAGAGATTTATGGCTCATTTGAGGTTTCTATTTTCTGATTTATTATACTCGATGCTATTTCAGTTCTGATTATGACTTACACTCTTGCCTCCGAAAGTCTGCGTACAGGCAATCATCTTACATGTTTATGCTATAATTACTATTAAAATATCGCTTTAGAAAATCAAGATGGCTGTCAGGGATTCTTCAAAATTTCCTTATTCAAACAGCAGCAACAAATTTCACCTTAACACGAAAAAACAAGAAGGATCACCAAAAAAATCACCAACCATCCACGCCGAAAGTCTGCACACACTTATAAAATAGAGCTTTTAAAGACCTTTCATTGTAAAATAATTGTACTAAATCATGTTTTTAAGTAATTATAAGCTTATTTTACAATTTATTTAGGATTTGAGATTTGAAAACTTTTGTGGTTCCATGGCGGGCAACAGAATAAAGAACGATATATTGTTGAAAGAAAAGTAATCAGAAATCTTCAGGAAAAGGGGAAATTTTTAAAGAGATTGCTGAAACTGTTAATATGAGACATTCATTGATTCAAATAGTGTTGATAAACTACAAATTCACTAAATTTTAACGTCCACGCCAAGATCCGACTGCCCGTCTGCAGTGTCACCTCGAGAATCTTGCTTTGTAATACGTTCAATAAAAATAAATCCAAGACTATAAGCTTCACAAATAACGAAAAGTGTAGCTGAGATCTTGCAAAAAATGGGACTTTAACCACAATTCGAAAGGAACTGAAAAATGACGACTATTATGGCCGAGTTGCACTCAGGAAACCATTCATCTCTCGAGTGAAAAGAGCTAAGATAATGACTTTTGCCAAAAAAAACCAACTAAATAGGACATATAATTATTCGAAAAATGTAATATATTCAATTGAAAGTATTTTTTTGTAATTTGGCATCAAAAAGAACAAAAATATGCCTGCAAAAACTCCTGGACAGATCTTAAGAAAGAAAATCCTTTTTCGACTGTCAAACATGGCGAAAGAGGCATAATGTTTTGGGGTGCATTGGAAGCCTTTCGGCTAGTAATCTGGAATTCATTGAATCAACAATTTACAAAATTGATTACTTTAACTAAATGAAGTAAAATATCAGGTGAAGTGCCGAGAAACTTGCGGTGAGTGATGATTTTTACTTTCAGCGGCACAAAGGTACCGAGCAAATGACTCCCATCGTGAAGCCATGGTTGTTCTGACATATCCCAAACCAATCCCGTAGGCCCTCCCAGTCCCCAGACCTAAGCACAATACAGCATTTGTAGGGTTTACTCGAGTGAATAATCCAGGGAAAACATAATAACATCCAAGAAAATGCTCAAATCTGTCATAGTAGAAGAATGGAACAAAATATCCACAAATGGACAACTAAGCTAGTTAAATCCCTGCAAATATGATGAGAGAGTTATAAAAATAACGGAATAGCTTAAAAAGTATTAACTTTTAATTACAATCCATTATTGAAAATGTTTTTTACAGTGTACGCAGACTTTTGACGCACATGATTTGTGTCGTTCTGAAGTTATAAATATTTGAAAAATTAAATTTAATATTCAGTTTATTTTTGCTTATACTATTTAAACTAACGACGTTAGATGAATCAATAGTAAATAGTGTTGATTCAGAAAGACTTCATTTAATTAGTGATTTTTACATGAATATGAAAGATGATCGCCTTTACGCAGACTTACGGAGGCAAGTGTAAGCTTCTTTTTTTTTTTGCATTTAATTTATAGGGTCACTAGAATAGTTTCCACAAACTCCATGTTTTATTTTCTCTATTTATTTTGATTCCTAATTAGACATTTTTGCATTCATTGATTATTGTCTGTAACACGTTTGCTCATTGAATTTTTCTACTAACTAAGCTGATATATAACCACTAAAATATTTCTGCATAAAATTTGGGACTCGGAAAATTAGAACTTTTATTTCTTAGAAGCGAAATAATTCATTTTGAATTCTCTCAAACAATTGCTAAAAAAACCACATATGTCCAAAACCAAATAGGACCATGTATTTTCGAAATCTCTAATACAATTTATAAATTTTTAGCACTCAATTTAAATCATTTTACTAATACATTTTTAACAATCGAATGTTCCTTTACTTAATGTTCACATTCCTTGGCGATTTTTTGCCTATTTTTAAGGGATAAACGTCCTAAAAAGGACTAACATGTTTTTCTTTCTTTAGAAAAATACACTTTACTTGCCTTTCGAATAAAATTAAAATGAAAAATATGCATCCATTTTTTAAATGAAGTTTTAGTAAGATATATTTTGCTGTCCAGCAGTATTCTTGTTAGCTTTTGGAATGAAAATGTTGCTTTTCGATGCAAAGCGGTATGCCATTAGTCTTCTGGCATAAACGCTCTACCTCATTAAGTTTTTGGCAAATACTATGTCTCAAAACTGAGTTACCAGAAGCAACAGAGACCTCTGTAGCGTAAAAGGGGTCTTTTATAAGAATCAACTTGTGCCGCACCTAACTGAAGGCTGAAACGTTCGGGAACTAGTTTTGAATAGAAATCTCCTAGGTACTTTCACACGTGGTCAACTGACACTTCTGACTGGGCCAGTCCCTTAAGCACTAGGACGGTATGTTCCCCGCCTCATTAGCGCACTTAACAAAAAGAATATTGGAAAACTGTGCTCTCCATACGCTACTATTTGAGCATTGAAGATGGAGTAAGGTTTTTATTGTTTCTTCATTGTACATATGAGTCTAGCATTGTTTATTCCCCTAATGGAACTCTCTTTTCAGCCAATTTTGTATCGGCATGTGAAATATATATGTGACATATATATATATATATGCCCTTCTTCACACTAAAGGAGTAGTGACAGAAAACGAGTTAACTGGCACAAATTTGACTCGTGTGACACCATCATTGATCATCGTATCATCCCCTTCTTACATTGGTACTTTTATAGCTAAGTAGAGGTCCTGTTAGATTTGATGACTCTTGGTGAGTTGTAATTTATTTCTGCATATGTTCCGATTTCCTGAAAGTGTGGTTCTATACATTGGAAAGCACATTTTGGTTTCTAGCCTCCTGGAGTAATCTATTTAGGATTAATAATCTCAAATAGTGTATTAATGTATATGTTGTTGTTGCTAATGTCACCTGTATGATGGTGTCAGATCAAGGCCCACCAAAGAGCTAGTTCTACACCTGTCGTTAGCCGGGGTTTTAAGCACCAAACAAGTGACAGTACGATTTGGCTAAGTCCCACCCCAAATTTGAGGGATAACACTTTGTACGTGGTCAGGGGCCTCCCTCCTCTCTTCGCCTTCCACCAATCTCACGAAAGGACTTGTGACTCAATAGCTATTTAGACAAACCTCCTGCCGCAAAGGCATAGCTATGTTTTACCGGGATTCGAACACAGGCTCAATGGCACAGCAGTCAGAATAACGTATGTAGAATGTAGATACTTCAGATTCTTATAACTGTTACAACAACGAAATCTACATTATATCCAAATAAATAGTCCCATTCACAGTCTTTTCAAGTAAAAAGAGCCTATAACTAGTACAACAACGAAATCCACATCATATCAAAATAAATAACCCCATTAACAGTCTTCCAAGGAAAAAAGATTTTTAACTGTTACAACAACGAAATCTACATCGTATCAAATAAATAACCCCATTAACAGTGTTTCAAGGAAAATATGTTTGTAACTGTTACAATAAGAAAATCTACATCTTATCGAAATAAATAATCCCATTAAAGGTCTTCAAGAAAAAAGGTTTGTAAGTGTCACAACAACGAATCTACATCATATCGAAATATATAACCAAATTAAACTCTTTCAGAGAAAAAAGATTTGTAACTGTTACAACAACGATCTACATCATATCGAAATAACTAACCCCATTAAAGGTCTTTTAAGAAAAAAGGTTTGTAACTGTCAACAACGAATCTACATCATATCGAAATATATAACCCCATTCACAATCTTCCAGAGAAAAAAGGTTTGTAACTGTTACAACAACGATCTACATCATATTGAAATAAATAATCCCATTAACAGTCTTTCAGAATTTATTTTGAACTATGTTTGTACCAAATAATGTTAGATTAAATGTTATTATATCATGATGCTTGTATATGCTTTGATGTTACAAAGTTTTCATGCTCTTCTAATCAAACCAGACTTGGAGGGAAAGAATCAAGTGATACATATGTTGCAAGGTTTTTGGCATTTTCTGAATTTATTTCTCCTATAATGTCAATGGCGTCATCTAATAAATCTTAAGTGCGTCGATGTGTATCTGATTAATCTGGGTCTTTTACATAGTGGTCCATTTATCGACATGTAAAGGACAGGGGAATTTTTTGCTTCATCACCAATTTTTTCTCAATTGTTATTCATTTAAGCATTTTAAATTGAATAAATGAAAATAAAATATTTGCAAAAAGGATGTTTAGTGTAAATAAGTCCTAGTAGAGAAGAAATTAAGTTAATAAAATCACGCAAAAAATATGGTATTAATTTCATTTTACAAAACTTGACAAGAATTTTATGAAAGTTAATACAGCTTAAATTAAATGAATTCACATATGTTTAATGCAAACTAAGAAGAATAACAAAAATTAGAGAAATAAATTGTTTAAAATACAAAATAGTTGAGTCAAAATTGTTTTTCATTTAATTGGCTGCTATTGATGGACAAGTACAAGAATTCTAAATTTTTGAAATGTCTCAGGTAATTTCTTCCTTTTTTAAATATCCTGTATAACGAATTTCTATGTAAAATGTATTATGCGCAGAAATAAAATCCCTAAAAAAGTTGTCGGAATTCTCAACTTTATTGGAAAAACATGTGCAAAACACATTCATTCCATAGATAATGATTTGTCAAGTTGCTAACAGAATTTAAATCACAATGACCATCAGATATTTTAAATTTGTTTCTATCTCAAAAATTTTTGATAAACAACAAAGAAAGCTTTTAATTCATCTCCACAAGAAAAATTGGCATATTAATCATCGCCAAAATTAGTAAAATTTCTAATTTTAAGAGAATTTTTTGAGTTTAATCAATGTTTGAAGGGAGAAAAGATAAATAAGATGTTTTGAAAGTATGTTTTGAGCATTATTTCGAGAAGGGGCTCATTTTGACATGCAAAAACAATATCTAAATAATCTTTTTTTTTTCTTTTTTGGATTTTTATCTTCGTGCTAATTATTAAGCGATAAATCATTTCAAATTCCAAAATTATCACCAATAGTTTAATTTCTGCAACGAATAATTTTCCTTGCAATGAAAAGGTCGTTAGTTTTAATAGTTTACAACTGTTGGTTGTCAGGTGTCTTGTTGTTGATGATAATTAATCATTTTCTAATAACAGGAGTTCTTTAACAAACAAATTTCATTAAGCTGTTTACTGAACGGGAAATTCTTGTCATAGTGTTAGTACTTCAAAAAGTAAAAATGAAATTTCTTTTAAAATTTCCTAGGATTTATGAAGAATTCATCAAAATTTACAACATAAATAAATGAAAAATGTGTTGCTTGTCAACTCAATAAGTGTCTATTTTAATCAATTTATATTTTTCTATTTGAATCAAAATAGCAATAAAAAGAAATACCTAGTATTAAAGGGTAAGCATTTTAAAGAATTTAATAAAATCTGCTTATATATATATAATACGTTTTTATACATTTTTTTAAATTTTGAATTTCAATGTTCAGTATTATTTTCCATTTTGAACCTATTCAGATGATTCAAAATAACGAAGAGTGTGACGTTAATATTCAACACTCAATCTTAAATTCAGTTAAGTGATAAGTAAATTAATTAAGTGTTTATTAATTTTCAATTTTTCTATCCTAATTTTCATTTCTTCAAAACTTATAATTCTATTTTCATATGTACTATTTTAAACGCAAATGCAAGTAGAATATTCTACATCACACAGCTTAATTCCTTATTTTCTATTTCAAAATACTCTCTTTCAAGAAAACAAAATATCATTAATAAAGTTTTCGTTTTCATTGAGTTTAAGCACGTTAAATACATGTATGGAATAGTTAAATTTTCAAGGACCACACCAGATATATCAAGGGCTTATACACTATCTGGCCAAAAGTATCCAGACACCCAGGGGTATGGACTTAGAGCGTCTTGAGGCATATATTAATCTGATGTTGGTCCCTCGTTTGCATGGATGACAGCCTGCACACGTATGGGAAGAATTTCTTCCAATTTTTGATAGGTGACCATAGGAATTGCCTTCCAGGCGTCCATCACAGCTGAAGTGAGTGCTTGCAGTGAGGATGGTCGATTTGGCTGGCTACGTAATGTGCGCTCTAATTCAGTCCCAAAGGTGTTCTTATGGGATTTAGATCGGGGCTCTGAGAAGGCCAGTCCAGTTTTTGAACACCCATTTCATCAAACCACGTCTGTGCAAGCCTCGATGTGTGAATGGAGCAGTTATCCTGCTGGAAGAGAAATGGGCCTTCCCGAAATATTGCCATAGAGTGGGAGTGCAGCATTGTCCAGAACATCCACATACATCTCACAGTTCATGTTTCCAATCACAGGAACTAACGGACCCAGGCCAAACCACGAGAAACACCCCCCCACCATTATGCTTCCACCACCAAACTTAACAGTCGGCACAATGCAGTCACTAAAGAAACGATCGCCGGGCATCCGCCAAACCCAGAAGCGTCCATCCGACTGTCAGACTGTAAAGCGAGATTCATCACTCCAAAAGAACAGTTTTCACAGTCCACAGTCCAATGAGGGTGAGCTCTGCACCATTGCAATCGATGCTTCGCATTCTGTGGAGTGGTGTTTGGCTTGTGAGTGGCTACACGACTATGGAATCCCAAGTTTTTTAACTCTCGACGGACAGTCCTGCTGCTAACACTAATTCCTGATGAACTTTGGAACTCCTGAGAAATTTCCACCAACGAGGACTTGAGATTTTGTTTCACTACCCTTTTCAAAGTGCTACGGCTGCGTTCATCAAGTATTTTCGGCCTACCCGTTCGTTTTTCTGCCGTTTCCCTCTGCCTCGACGTTTCCACTTCACAATTACATCACTCACAGTGATTTAGGTTTCTGTAGAATGTCCGCAATCTCACGAACTGATTTCCCACAAAGGTGGCATCCCACTATACTGCCCCAATCAAACTCACTAAGATCCTTTGACTTACTCATTGCCTCACAAACACATAAATACAATCTGACAAACCACTACCAACACTTTTAAAGCTTTTAATTACGCATCAAATTGCGTAACTCACCAGAACCACTTTTTTAAGGAGTGTTTGGATACTTTTCGCCATATAGTGTAATTTCACATTGGATGTCAAAACTAGTTTCTGGTAAATAAATTCTCCCCGTATAAATATTTACGTCGGTATAAGGTGTAATCAAAATCCCTAATTTTATCTTGTCGTACGTTCTGACTGACTTTGTTTAACTGCTACTACAGATTTGTTTCATATTGTGAACATAAATTACTACGATCTATTAATTTTTTTACATAGTGAATTGGCGAAATTTTTTGTGATTCTGTTGGCTAAGGAAAGTAATCAATAGAACATAGTTAATTCAAAGATTTTTGAAGTTTAGAACCTGTATTATCTTGTTAACCTCTTACCATCTTTTCCCGAGCTGAGTTCGAAAATGCAAACGTTCCATTTTGGTTCATCCCGAGTGTACCATGGGCACTGTGAAAATTTCACATTTTCTTTTTATTGTTTCGAATAATAGAAAAATTTTACTCGGGGGAATTTTCTTCAAAAAGAGAACGTCCTCATGCTGAGTACCCACGTGCACGCTTGTTTAAAAGACATTTTGTTGACTGCAATCCCCCAATAGAGAAGAAAACCAATCCAACATGACAGTAAAAAAAGTAAAAAGAGAAACAAGATTCTACTGTCCAGATTGCGATATTGTATTATGTGCAATACCATTTTTTCGAATTCATCATACACGATCAAATTTTGATTAATTATTTCATAATAATTTATGTAAATGCAAAAGATGTAAATAAAACTTGTAATTCAAGAAAAAAGCGAGATATTCTAAGCATTACATTTATAGTTGGTGGGATTTGACTCCAAACTATTGATATCTACCATAAAGAAAGCTTACTTTACAGTTAAATTATTCATTATCTTTAAAAAGATATGCATGATTAAAAATAAGCATTGTAAAAAGTTGGCATTTTTTGATCCATAAACCAAAAATAAAATGAGCCTGTTAAAAAAGGTCAACGAATGGCAATGAAGCCACCCAAAGAATGTCATTAACAACGATGATGAGTTACGACACCTCTCAAGAAAAGTCAAAGAGTGTCTTTAAGTTTGCTATGATCGGAACCATCACGTACAATGATCTAAATGATAATGGATGATACCACAGATGGTGTAGAAGAGGCTACACTATGCTGAATTTTGTACAGAAAAGTCAATCAGTGTCTTTAAGTATGCTATGATCGGAACCATCACGTACAATGATCAAAATGATAATGGATGATACCACAGATGGTGTAGAAGAGGCTACACTATGCTGAATTTTGTACAGAAAAGTCAATCAGTGTCTTTAAGTTTGCTATTATCGGAACCATCACGTACAATGAATCTAAATGATAATGGATGATACCACAGATGGTGTAGAAGAGGCTACACTATGCTGAATTTTGTACAGAAAAGTCAATGAGTGTCTTTAAGTTTGCTATGATCGGAACCATCACGTACAATAATCTAAATGATAATGGATGATACCACAGATGGTGTAGAAGAGGCTACACTATGCTGAATTTTGTACAGAAAAGTCAATGAGTGTCTTTAAGTTTGCTATGATCGGAACCATCACGTACAATGATCTAAATGATAATGGATGATACCACAGGTGGTGTAGAAGAGGCTACACTATGTGAATTTGTACAGAAAATCAATGAGTGTTTTAAGTTTGCTATGATCGGAACCATCACGTACAATAATCTAAATGATAATGGATGATACCACAGATGGTGTAGAAGAGGCTACACTATGCTGAATTTTGTACAATAATGCCTTTCGAAAACGATACCTTCGAATTATGCAGTTCAAGCATCTTGTAACATCTTGTGATCTTACCAGATATGCTTACCAGATATGCAATCAGCCTTTAGTGAAAAGATGAATTCCTTACAAAAGTGAGCACAAAATCCTTAGAAAAACATTATTCAATTGCTTTAATGATATCCCAAATTGCCCACTCTGTACGGAAAATGAAGTTATGGACAGGAATCATTTGGGATATTCGGCTCTGCGTGGAAATTCTGAGTTCAAAAGATATTGGAGTACCTTAGCATCTGCTGGTGGGACGTTGACTTTTTTCTCATGCTTTATATTCCTGTGTGCTTTTTGTCTTAATGTTTATCATTTTTTATGCGATTGGAAATTAAAAAAGGTTGCTTTAAGAGTTATTTTTTCTTTAGAAAATCGTAATGTTATTTCTTATGTCAAAAGAAGTGTTTACATTTATTTAAAATGTAAGTAAAATGAATTAAGTACACTAGTAACAAATGGAAAATGTTGTATATTTAGGAGAAAAATTAGGAAAAAATTATTTGATGTCTGTGAATCCACACAAATATTACCATTCATAAAATTGTTACCATATGTTGGATTATATTGTTAACAATGCCATTGCTTAATCAATTGGAGGGGAAAAGGCTGACGCTCCTGACTTATTGAAAATAAATATTCTTATTTTGATCTATCCTACTTACAAGAATATTTTCCAATTATTCCCACACATGGTTGTACCTAAGTTTACACTCTTTGAGGGCTTAGATGCCCTTTGATATTGTACTATAAAGTCCCAATTTTCTTTACTTTATATACATCATCCGCAAGTGGTGGTATTCCACTTCTTGAATCGTCAAAAAGGGACACGTGACTAATTTGAAAATTCCTTTCCCACCTCAAAACAAAGTCGTATAATGGGCCATAAACAGCCATAATTTCCTCTTGGACTTGTCAGGAACTTTAACCTTTCAAGTAAAGAAACTTAAGGTATCCGCCTACATCAGCGACAACTTTTTTTAATAAAAATGGAGATGTGGGAATTTTCCTGTGGTTCTTAGATTCGTTTAGTACATTTTAAGAAAAATATGCAAAAATTAAGAAGAGAAAAAGAAATTATTATTACTAAAATTGGAAAAAATTGGTAAAAATTAACAAAAAATAACATAAACGGGGCCCCATTCTGCACCAACAGTATATGAACAAATTTTCAATTTTTCAATTCTGATGTGTTGCTATGTTATTCATTTCTTAAATGACCCTCAGAATAAGAGATAATTTTATTTTTATAAAAATTAGAGTACTTTATCTTAGGTATTATACAAAATTGCTTAAATAACAGTGATTGTATTAATATAAGAAACTGTAAATTGTATAATAAAACACTGAATAAATCTGAAGGTTAAATCACTTTTTCTTTATACATAACACACAAAAAACTTCATTTCAGTTAGTTATTTTCTAAACTTTTTCAGCAATCGCTAATCACATTTCGAGTAAAACGCGTTTTAAAGTAATGGCATCTATTTCACTAAAACACTTGTAGTTTCTATTCTAGTAAACGGAAAAAAATAAATTTGGTATTTTTATAAAGCTAATAAGATGGTCTGTAAAATACAATCATAAAAAATTCGTCAATTTTTGGCAAAATTCACAATTATAGGGTTGTCAGATCAATTTCAATGTCAATCAAATCTCAATGTTTTTAACCCATTTTAGGAAGAGCGCCTAATGCTCAACGAGAAAATGTTTGTTTTATAAACATAACTACAGTGAAAGTCAAATATTGACGTTAGCAGATAAATACTTAAATATTTTTGCTTGTTCTCCTGTAAAAGCAATTATTTAAGTGATTATTCCTCTGAAAAAACACCTAGAGAAACTAACAGATCGAGATTTAAAAATTATTTATTAGAGATATTACTTTTCCAGTAAAATTAAACTAATTGAGATATAAATTATGTTCCAAATGATGTGAATGAGTACATGGTAAATGAAGTTAATGATGAGTTTCAGGAATATTTAGCTTAATGATCCAATCTTTCATTTCTAAACTTTTATTTTAATGTTTTCACGCGTGCAAGATAAAACAAGTATGCAAATAGAAGGATTATAAACGTCAAAATACGTTATATCATTCAATTAAGTTATATTTACGAGACCATAGCATCGCCATATAAGGAACTGTATGCAGAGAAATATTCGCTAACCATAGGTCTAATTAATTTTGTTTTAGAGTAAAAATTTTGATTTAAAAAATGGTATACTTTTAACTTTAGATGTTTCAAAATTTACTTTAAAAGCTTGAATTTCAATAACAAAATATATAGCTAATTTTGAAGAAAAAGTAGCTAAGCAAATGTCACTGCATATTTATCTTTAATCAATTGAAACTAGAAATATATTTACGTATAGTACCTATTTTAATGCAATCTATTGCTTTATTTAACCCAGCTGTGGAATCACCTTTAACGTAATGAGAAGAGGAGTCTGACTCTCAATAGACACTAAAACTTGGAGCTGTACTGGATCCTTTTCTATCTATAAGTACAGTAATACCTCTGAACTTACGCGATAGGTGGGACTGAGTGATAATAGTGTAAATCAAATTTGCATAAAGAGGAGTATAATTTCGCCTTAAATAGATATAAATTATTTTTAGCTGGGGCCAGAGGCAAAAGATGAAATTTAGAACTAATTTTTTTTAAAATAAAACCTTAGGTAACACAATTAAAAATCGCAAACCGAAGTTATTCTGATACAGAAGGTTTCATAAAATCAAAGTAGTTTGCCGGCTGAGAGTTTTTTCTCCCGCTAAATTTCCTCGCAACATGCTAATAATTTTTTTATACCTTGTTTTGTTGAAAACATGCACTCATCGTTAAAATATACATTTTCAAAAATATGTAACACTTTTTGAATTAAACTTAGCCCTTCTAACAACAATATTCCATTTTCTGATTAAACTGGGTTTAAAGAACCAAATTCTTCAATATCTTGCTCGTGCTCATCCATTTCTATGAAACCATTCACAGTTCCTGATTGTGAAAATCCAGCAGCATTTGAAAGTCATCACTATTCACTTTGAAGTTTATTTTTCTGGCAAGATCGACAACTTCTTAAATCACATTACCATTTTTTATTTCTTCCGAGAACAAAAGACTAATCGACGAGGTTTGAAAATCGCGTAACTCCGGAATCCTGTAAGTAGAGGTAGAGTAAACCGACGCATTACTGTAATTGATTTTCTGACACCAAACATTGACGAAGTATTTTGATGTGATGAAAAACATCAGCAAATCTCTTGCCTCTATAGAGCTAATTTTAATGTTAATCTGTAAATTCTATGTCTCTTTATGTTTCCTATTTGTACAATTAAATGATTCAAAAGTTATTTTCTTTATAAAATCATAATTAACTTTGCCGTTCATTTACATATTTATTCCAACTCTAATAAGATCTCAAATAGTAATTATTGAATTATTTCATTTAAAAAATGACTATTTTGATAAAAAAAAAAACATTTAAATTCAACTTTTTACAGTTTCTCTAAAGCTCATAATAAACAAGCAATGATTGAAATTCTTTTGTAATACAGTAGAGTTCCAATAACTCGGGCCTAACGTGGACAGCAAGAAGGATGGGTGTGTGAAAATGCCCGGTTATCGAGTATGAGATTAAAAAAGAATAAGTACGACTGTGTCTCTTCAGGAAATATTGTACTGCCTTTGTATGTATTGTTTGCTTGAGAATACAGCAACAAATAAAAACCGCCCAGACACCCTAAACCAGTGGTCTTCAAACTTTTTCAACTCACGGAGCCCCTAGAACTTGAAGGTGCTTTCGTGGAACCCTACGAATTTTTTTTAAATATAATTTACTCCTTAATAATATTAATTTATGATGCAAGTATCACCTATATATCCTGGCGTTATATTTAGTAACTGGGGCATGAGGTTGCTTTGTTTCACCAAACTTTCGAAGTCTAGGACAACTGAGATTAAATGAAATACGTATTCTCAAATTCTCAGTATAATTTTTTAGCCACTTACATTGAGAAATATATTTCCCTTAAGCACAGTGTTCTAAATGGCTTTAAAATGTTTATAGCAGTGTGAGAAACCCCCTGCATTTTGCATGAATTGCAACCTAAAATTTAGAAGATGCTCCTGCTTAAATTAGATTTTAACATCGAATCTGTTCATAAGTTGTTTCCTCTCCTTCTTTATAGGTGTTTTTCTACAAATGCAAAAACATACATTTTTCTTCAGAAAACTATTTTGTTTTGAAAGATATAGTGCTGGCTAACGATAAAAATTATCTCGGGCAGCCCTATGTAGTTAACAGCGATGTACGTAAAATCTGTCGAGAGCTCAAACGTCCTCCCGTTGGTGTGGTGTGGTAGTTAGGAGAGGGGGTGCCAGCTCAGGTGTCGTCCGCATCACTTGACCATGGTTCAAAATTACGCAGACCGTCCCCAAAAAGCCCTCGTGTAGCTGAACAGTGGGACGTTAATATTCACTCACCCCTATATAGTAAACAATAGGACATTTACAATCTAGTAGGAAGTATATATAAAGATAAATCGTTTAAATATTATTTTATTGTACTATAACAAAAGTTTAAAAAGTGTTGCGCAAAATGATGTTATTATTAATAAATAAAATTTTGAGTTTAAATTAATAAGAGGGGATAAGCTTTAGATATTTGTAGACAAACTTCATAGGGAATTGGAATCCATTTTGCATATATATATTTTTTCCTCGATTTTTTTATTGTGATTCGTGGAAACCCTAGGTATGCCTTGTGGAACCAGCACAGTTCCAAGAACGCTGCCCTAAACCAACGAAAAGTACATACTTTTGGAAGGCATAGAGTATTTACTACATGAAAACGATGTTGATAACTACAACGGGTCTTCACGTGGTGTTTTAACGACCTGCAAGTGTGTGACTGAGTTATCGGGACTACCAGGTTATCCAGTGCCGAGTTTTTCGGACTTTGCTATATTACTTCATTTCATTTCTGCGGAAATAAGTATATCTTTCTAAGCGGTACTCTGAATTCCTTGTTAGAGAATTTTTATAGATTATTTATTACGCTTGATTCAGCAAATACTTTAAAAAATTTAAATACCATAATTTGAAATGTACAATTTCTATTTGGTATAGAATAAATACAAAAATATAGATTCTTTTAATTATACATCTATGGGTTTCCGATAGAAAGTAGTTTTCAAAAAAAAATCAGTTGTATTTGTTCTTTATTCACTTACTCGATTTTGATAAACTAGCAGATGAACCAAAAATTATTATAAAAACTATCTCAGTAAAATAATCTAATTTTATTATTTCATTAAATAAAATTTGAAAGGAAATAGAGTCTAAATTCTGTGGAAATTACTTTATTTTTTACTGCAAAATTAATAACGTTGAAAATAAAGGCAATTTCTGTAAATAATTGCCTTAAGGATTAAATATTAATATGTAAACATCAACTAGAACATATATTATTTTTTCTTGTGCCAAATTGTAGCGAAAAGTGCTTTGAATATCTATAATCCAAATTTTTTTTAATAATTATACGTTCATAGTCTGAACATTTTAATTCATTATTTAATAGCAACTGATTGTAAATTTTTGCTTCCTTCTTTATGTCCTGAACTAAATTTATTTTCTGGATTTTCTGATGTGTCGTGTATGGCTATAAACGTCTTCAAAAAGAAAATATATTGTACAAAATTATAGCATATTGTTTTTATTTATAATATAAAAAGAGGAACTTAAATTAAGGAAAATCTTTTGACAAACTAATTGACAAAAAAGTCATAACTCTTGAGATATTACAGGATTAAAACACATGAAAATTTGCAGGGAAAACTACAAAATTTCATTAAGAAAGACCAGAAAACCGATATGTAATATAGTTTTTAAGATATTGATTTAAACTCGTATTAAATTTAAAAGCACACAAATGTGACTCTTCGTAATTTTTTGGGACAATTTGAAAAAAGTATGAAATTTAATTTTCTTTAAAACTTTCAATTAGTTTTTTAATGAAAATGTCTCGTACAGAGATTAAGCCATAATAAGAGAAAAATTGTTTTTATTATGGCAAGAACAATTTTTAAAACCATCTCTTAAAAATCTAAGAAATTATACTTCTCCCAAAATAACATTAGTAACAAATACTGCAGAAAAAAAGACACATTTTTGAAGAATTTTCTAATTAAAAACAGTATGGGTGCCGTTAAAGAAGCAGAGAAATGAGTTGTTTTAATTTGATAAAAAAAGAATTAAGAACGAGTTGTGTATTTTTCAATTTTATTTCTTTGAAATACAATGGAAAAAACTGAGGGGACTGATATACTTTTTCGTGTTCAAGGATATTGCAGAAAAACATAAGTTCAACAAAACTAAGTGTATTGGAGTACATTTTATTTGCTTACATATGTATGTATTTAATAAAGATCAATGAAAAAAGAACATTCACAAGAACGTATTGAAATTTAATACAAAATTTTCAAGATTTTTGAAAAACAAAACATTTATTAAGAATTTGCATTGTCTTTTTAGCATCAAATTAACAAAAACATGTTCAGTTTCACCAATTCTGATATTCATTTCACCATTCGAGAATGTGCATCTAAATAATTGCGCATACTTTTCATGATGGACTCATTTCGGATGGCGGGGGAACAGTAACTGCGTTATTTCGTTTCATTTTTGTCGTTAGAATCTGCATCAATTATATTTTTTGAGCTGTGAACTTTTAAAATGTCTTTATCTACCATAATTGGGGCTATACACACATTATCATCATCTATTGCAATGAGTTCTCCCGATGAAGCAGTAGGAGAATCCAGTAATACAGAAACTATTCATTCCCAGAAGGGAAATATTTTAGTGCTAAAGATATCCGACTGCCCTAAAATCGCGGATTTTGCCTTATAGGCCAACTTATTTGCTTTATAAAAATACCAAGATTTTTATTTTCCAATCACTAGAACAAAAACTACAAGTGTTTTTGTAAAAACAGACTTTACTACTTTAAACAAGATATACTTTAAAATGCGTTTTGTTCGAAATGTGTTTATTTTTAAATGCTCAAACGGGAACAGCGATTGCTCAAAAAATTTTTTAAATAATCAGCTGACATCTTTTGTATTTTACATAAAATAGTTAAAGTGTTTTAACCTTCAGATTTATAAATCACAGTTTGATTATAAAATTTACATTCCCTAATGTCAATATAATCACTGTATTAAAAAAGTTCATTTAATCACTAAGATAAAGTGTTCTAGTTTTTGTAAAAAATAAAATATCTGTTATCCGGAAGGTCATTTCAAAAATTAAAAGCAAAGCAGCACATCAAAATTTAACAATTGAAAATTTGTTCATAAATATTTTTGTACAAAATGTATCCCATTTATGCAATTTTTTGTAAATTTTTACCAATTTTTTCACATTTTTAGTGATAATAATTTCTTTTTCTCTTCTTAATTTTAGTATATTTTTTCTTAGATTGAGCTAAAAGTATCTAAAAACCACAAAAAAAATTCTCAAATCTTCAGTTTTTTTTAAAATTGTCGCAAGTAGTCGGATTAAGCAACTTTTGTTTCGTGTTAAGAGGGGGGGGAAGAAACGAGCCTTATACAGTAGTCGCATACGATGTCTAACATCTAATATGTTATAGTGGTAAATTCGCAATAGCAACTTAAATCCTGAAAGAAATTAATCGAGTATGATTGGAAATAATTTTTATGGAATAATTATAACTTTAATGGAAATTGTATTTAATTAACACAAGGAGTAATGCAATTTTTTATCAAAAATAATTATTCTTGTTCAATTTGGGGAAGAGCGGTAATGATAATTTATGATAACTAAAATATGACACATACACTTGTATTTTCAAAGTATTTTAAAACCGATGAAAAATAGCGTCAATAACAGTACCACTGTTAGTTGTCGAAACATTTCGATTTGTGTTCATTTCGAGCTGGAGTTCATCGTTCAAAAAAACTATGAGTGGCTCGGCTTCTAGCAAACCGAAGTTAACTTTAAAATCACCACTCAAAATCATGGAAAGCGAGTGATAGTTTTTTTGTTTTTTTTTTAAAGAGCAGAACCACCTTTGGTATATGGTAAAAGTAAAAAATGCAGGAAATCTTTAATTTTTTGAACTGTTTGATTCGGAGAAATGTATACGACCACTGAAATCACTGTTTGTCCATTTTCAAATAAGCATTTTGCCGCACATATGTCCCCAATATCTTGACTAACAATACCCAATCTACTTGTTTGACGATAAGTACTATCCATATGTTGAGCCACAATATGGGAGTTGTTCTGTTTACGATAGATCGCAACACCAGCTGCTCTGTGGCCCGGTCGCTTAAATTGTACGCAGCAATCGAAATCGGTATCGAAACACGTTCGTCATTGTTTAACCACGTCTCTGCTTAAAGGACTTAGCTTCTTCTCTGATCCTAAAGTGAGAAAACAAAAACAAAGATCCCACTCGGCCTAGACCGCAGGGGGTGGGGGCGGAGCCCCTCCCGAATGAAGGAGAAAAAATTGAACTTCACTGAATAACGCGCGCTTCCCCAACTTGCTGTTACGCATTTCCGTCCCTTTTCACGATATCACTCCCACAAATCTCCAGCAATCAAGAGGAAAGATGTTACACATCAAAATTTCATGAAAATACCTAGTAGTTTGTCAGCATCGTTGTATTATTTCTTGTTAACTGATATTTCGCCTCAAGCATTTTCGTATTTAACGCGTATTTCACCGTATATATTTGATTATTTATTTTTACACAAAACCTTAAAATATTTATACATGGCACTAGTCAGCTATATGTGCACGTAAGACAACTGTAAATTATAAAATTAGCATCAGTCATCTTTCTATCTGTCTCTCAATATACTAATGTGAAAATTAAATAAAAGGACTTGTCTTACAAAAATTATTATTATCGAATGCAATGTGCAAATACATTTTAATCCCCTTCAACGTACTTTCTTTCCCTATCAATATATAGCTGCATACGAGTTTTTCACTATTCAAAGCAGTGTTGTGGTTCATTAGGTGTCACCACCTTCAGTAAGTGTGTTTTTACCTTTATCTCTTCTACAGACTGAAATTGTGTTCGCACCAATGCATTTTTCACTTTAAGAAACAGGTAGAAGTCCTATGGTGCAAATCTGGTGAGTATGGTAGGTACTCGAGCTCAGTAGTGCGTCTGTCATCGAAGAACTGTTTTACAAAGAGCACAGTGCACCGGGGCGTGGTTTTGGTGCAAAATCCAAGTGTTGTTGTTACACAGATCTGGCCCTTTCTTTCTCCCTCTTTCTATATGCTTTCTCAAAATCTCAATCTACTATTGCCGTTTTACCTCTTGGCCACTTGGTACCCATTCAATCATGATAATGCCATTAATATCGAACAAAAACAATGAGCATCACCATTCTTGATGTCACAGATCGACAAGAACGTTCATCATCTTCAGCGATCTCCCGTTCTTCCAAAAATCATTTGTGCCATTTAAAAATTTGTCTCTGTTACGTGCAATTATCTCCAAACACTCCTTTAACAACTTAAAAAATTCAGTTGGATTTTTTTTCAAAATTTCACGAGGAATTCAAATTTGTGCACAGCTTGAATTTTACGTTTATCATGATCATGGCACTTCGACGCAACTACGTCTTTATGAAACAAGGACAAAGAACAAATTGAACTAGATAGACGAATGGGGGGAATAACTTGCCACCAGTGCCAGAAAGGTCAAGGCCAACTATCTTCCATTGCTGATCCTTTACATTTAGTCTAACAGCTAGAACATGCGCAGTCCGGGAATTTAATTGCTTTAATTGTCATACTATATATATGCACATTACACTCACACACACATATGTATATACACTCAAGAGTCAAAACATTATGACCACCTGTCAATAACGAGTTGGCCCACCTTTGGTGCGCAACAAAGCTTCAACCCGCCTTGGCATGGATGCCACAAACCCTTGGTAGATGGCCGGAGACAGATTGTAATAGATGTTTCATCAACAGTCACGCAAATACGAGATATTGCGAGTTGGTGGTCTTTGAACTATGAGCTGCCGTCCCATGACATCCCAAATGTGTTCTATCGGATTGATATCCGGTGAGTTAGGCGGCCAGGGCATTACTGGAATTCAGCATCATGTATGTTCTTGGAACACTCCAAACAATTTTAGCCTTGTGACATGGGGCGTTGTCCTGTTGGAATATTCCTTTCCAGCTGGAAAAACAGAGGACATGTAAGGGTGCAACTGGTCCGCAATGATGTTCAGATACCCTGTAGCATTCATGGTCTACTCTACCACAAACACGGGTTCCAAAGATAAAAAAGAGAACGTCCCCCAAACATAATGCCGCCACCACCGGCCTGTGTATGACCTAGTATACATTGAGAGAGCAACTGTTCGCCTGGAAGACGGCGTATCTTGACACAGCCATCGGCGTGATGAATGACAAACTGGGATTCATTTGTCCAGGCAACTCTCTCCCACTGATCCATGGACCAGTCGCGATGTTCCCGGGCCTAGCGCAGGCGCAGTTGGCGATGACGCTTGGTTAGCAAAGGCACACAGAGGGACGTTTACTGTGTAGCCCCATATCTAACAGTGTCCGCTGAACAGTGTGCGCCGATACTATTCTACTTAGCCCTGCACTGTATTGGGCTGTCAGCTGAGCCACTGTCTGGCTCCGGTTTTGCTTCACCATGCGAGAAAGTCTACGACGACCTTTTTCTTTGACAGCGTGTGGACGTCCAACACCATGCCGTCTACTGCCGGTTTCACCGTCATTCCTCCACTTTGCATAAGCACTAACAACTGTAGATCGCGAACAACCCACGAGTCTTGCAGTTTTGGAAATACTTGTTCCAAGCCTTCGAGCCATTACAATCTACCCTCTATCAAAGTCGCTTAAATCGGCAGCCTTTCCCATCATACACAGAGGTAAGTGTGTGAAAGAATGTTTCTTCAGACTCTCCAGCAGCAGTTAAATACCAATTCCACCTGATCACGTGCTTTCCACGTCATCCAGGCGAGTTCATTGCAAAATGTAGGGGTGGTCATAATGTTTTGGCTCTTGAATGTGTGTGTGGGCGTGGCGTGGTGTGTGTGTGTGGTGCCTGCCTGCCTGCCTGCCTGCCATGTGTAATGCGTGATGTCTGAGCTGGAATGTCTGTTATTTAAAAACTGGTGGGTGTTATGTGTTGCGTTCTCTTTACATATATAAGACGATGTTCTGAGCTCAATGTCATAAAAATATTTTAAAAACTGAATGGGTGATATATGTTAGTTTCTTTAAATAGAGAGTTCTGTTCTATGTTTAGACACGTTTCTCTCAACACGTAACCTTACCACCTCTATTCGGGGTGACATTGAAACGGACTTGTAAATGAATCCCCAATGAAAAACCGACAATTGGCAGAATAAGGGACAACACTAAAAATTCAGTTATATCTTAAAGTTCTTTATAGATACTACAAGGAATTTAAACTGATGTAGTACAACAGAAGCTTTGTCCTAGTCACTTAGCCATAATTTATAATTACTTTTTCTATCCACAGTCTCTCGCCAGTGCTCCTCAAAAATCTAATGAAATATGGATTCAAACACTTCCTTGCTTCAAGATCATTGCAGAATTTTTTTGTCATTAATTTTTTCTTAAAGCTGATTGCTAACACTCATTTTAGTTTAGGTACACTTAAATAATTAAGATGAATACTTATCAAGTTATATAAGTATTCCTCGTTTTTTTTATCAAATTGTTTAAGCACTTGCTATGAATCCATAGGTATTCATAGCAAGTGTTTTGCGGAGCTATTACGTTGTCGTTAGTGTAAGAGATAGAGAAAATAGGCATAAAACATTCAAAGTTTTAATTGTAACCGTTTGTAACGTAGCCCATCACACAGTTGTAAATCGGCTTCTTGTGAATAGGATCACCACGTTTTTATGAACACCTGTCCCCTTAAATGCTGCAGGGTCTGGTCTTTGGGGTTCACCCCGGCAACCTTTGACACCGCAAAGAACCCCTACTCCACCCAAGAACCGAATGTTTTTCTAGGATAAATAGGCCGACCGCTACCATCGGGGAGACCCTAGAGAGGGCAGAGAAAAAGAAGAACCTTCTATGTGACCTTCTACCTCACAAACAACAGAATTTGAACTCTTATGATCAAAACAATATTTTTAATAACTTCAATGTATATGCTGTAATTAATAGCTGAGACGTAATTAAACTAAGTATCTAAGTTAATAAATATCACGCTACAATTATTTATCTCAAACGTCACACGATCTTCTAATCTAAGCACAAAACAACAAAGATGTTCCATCACGACAAACTCAAAAATAAAACCATCTTTTTTCTATGATCGTGTAATGTTATTATTTATTCAAATAATAGACATAATAAAAAAGGATTTTTTTAAGCTTACTTAATGCACTCAAGAGAGACAGAGAGGTATGCTTATTACGCATATATTTAACGCCTTATAATTAAATTTTAATTACTCTTATCCCCTTTACGATGGCGCATTATTTAAATGAAATTTGTTATAGCAGTCGCATATTAGCAGTAAAGAAAATTATAGCTATTCATTTTTAACTGTATGCATCATAAACTCTGCGCGTACGAAGCCTAAAAACAAAAAAGTGCAATTTTCAAAATAATTATACATAAAATACCGCCAGAAAGCATGTCTGGATATTAAATTCGTCATTTGATGGAATGGCTTTTACTCTTCCACTGTCAATATTTTTTTTCAATTTTTGGATATCCAATATTTCAAATAAAGCTTTAAGCATTGGGTATTCGTATTCACTAAATATAAGCCTACAGATTTGGGATTGTTAAGCCTAGAACTAGGGCTTTCTTTCGTTTATGTATATGTAGTGATTTTAAATACACATAACTTAAATTTATGAACAGTTTTATTAGTTATTTAAGCACATTTATCAGAATAAAAGATACAACCACACACAAAGAGCTGCTTTCAAACATTAAACAAGAATGATTTTACTTAATTAGCATTAAATATTAATATTAATATAAACAGGTGCTAAATTATCATTGTAAATAATATTTATAAATAATAGTTTATATCCTAAGTAGATATAAATATTTATTCCCTCATAAAATAAATGAATGGGGCATGGTATTTTTGCTTATGTGTTTAGAGTTAATACTACGACAATTTATTACACATACATTTAAAAAATAGGAGCTACTAGGCTTAAATTGTTATGACCATTTGTTTTGGCTCCCTAAAATTTCCCTTGGAGTTTCGAGGAATTCATGAATCACTCGTTCAAAAGTAATAAAGCCAGGATACTATATACTTGGCTCTCCCTCAACTGCAACCTGAAATAAAGAAATATGAGCTATTCAATTAGCAGGTGAGATTTACGCTGTTTCTAGTACCTCATGTTTGAGATATATTGTAGGCTTCATGAAGCTGGCTGTGTAACAGAAGGCTTCTTGTTGAAATTCCCCTATTCAAGTCACATGACACCATGCCTGAAAGGGCGTAGACAAAATCCTCTTGGACACGTGAACAATGGGCCTCTGATCCTGTTATTGATGAGTCAGGATTCAGTTTGAATCCAGATTCTCGATGTATTCACAAATGAAGGAAATTAGACTCCGAATCCTCCCTACAACAATATGGAACTTACCATGGCGAAGGTTTGGATACAGGTAGACGTGATGTTGAATGATCATACAGTTGCATAACTTTCTAGAAAATACTTTGACTATTCTGAGTCACAGGGAGGATAGACCCCTTTGTGAGATTTTCACGGCGGTAAAAGCCTGTCAATTCATTTTTATGACTGATAAAAAGGAAAGTGAGTGTAGTGTACACATGGACCGACTAGATGACACATACTTCGAAACTGAAAGCATTTAGAGAATGGAATGTTTTTTCGAATCTTCAAACATGCTTGGAATGTCCTTGATAGAGTATTGTGTGCCAAGATCATTTTAAAAACATGCAAGACCATCTCAAATTCCTCTACTTAAAGGCACTTCTTAATTTTGGAAATTAGATATATTCTTCCAAGACCTTCTATAATAGTTTAGTAAAGAGCATGATAGTTCGTTGGGAGAGCAGCATTGCGGACTTCTTTTTTTTTTTCTTCCCCTATTACACTTTCACCACCATAAATTATGATTATTTCCGAATACCATTATTTTTTTCATTATCTTCTTAATAATACTTTTAAGTATTGTCAGACCAAATTTCGTTTTAGTTGGCTTAGTAATTTTTGATAAATCTGCCAGTATATGTGTTTATAACTTAGATTCTGCACACCTTTGAATTAGAGGTATTCAAATATTTTAAGTGGTAATAAAAACTAATTTTTGCGTTAGTTTAGTATATTTACGTTTATTTTTGTAATTGTTTATTATCTGTGCAATTTATTATATTTGCATTTATTCTTGCAATTGTTTATTATATCTGCAACTTATTATATTTACATTTATTATTATATTTACAAGAAATAATCAAATGTGTTTCAGTTATAAAATCATAAACTTTCAAAAGTTAAGGCAGCAGAACCAAAATCCCAAACTTCCATTTACTTTAAACTGCTTAGTATAACTACATATAAATCATGCATGTTTCCTTTGAGGACACATTAGATAATCTCATAATAAAACTTCGTCATTCTGAAGAATAAACTTATTTTTAGTCATTTCGAAATTGGCTAAAGAACCAAAAAGTAAGTTGATTGGTAATATCCGGTAGCTCAAGAATGCTATTCAAGGATTTCAAACGGAATATATACGTTTTGCATTTTAAATCGTAATTGATATTTACGAGTATTACACTTAAGTAGGCAATACATGTTGCAGAAGATATAGTTTTTTTACATTTCCTTCTCATTCCATTCATGAATAAAACATTTAATGCATTTGTTTACGTTTATTACATTCCAATGGAATTAATGTATATTGACTATAATATGACGATACCCACTGCTACGGACGTGTAGACAAAAAAAATTTTAGATTTTTATGTATAGAGTAAAGTTTCAGATATTTATGCAAGAAAAAAAGATTTAAAAATTGTAAGACTAAAATACATAGAAAATAAATAATTCTCTTTTGAATTACTCAGCTAATACTACTTAAAACTACTAAATTAAAATATATATGTATAAGCCAAATCATTCATAGTTTGTGTATTTTTGCTTAGAAACCAAAGTTTCATTTGTTTGCTGCATCAGGTAAATCAGATTTTGAATAACGCTGCTATAAATTAGAGACATGTATGTGACTGAGTATATAGACATTTATTAATTACATCCGTCCCTGAAAGAAAACACATAGCAAAATGAATATAAAACTCATGCGTTTAAGCAAAATAGATCGTTAAATGCAATATGTCAATTTAAGCAGTGCATAAATTACAGAATTAATTGAATTTATATTATAGTATATATATATATTTGTAAATCTTATATATGAAATCGCTTCATTCCAACACCGTCCAACCGGTCACTATAAAAACCATCATGTATATGTATTTTTTTCTGGGGAAGGTGTTTGTGCTATCCTCTTTGTTGCAGCTCTCCTCCAGGTGGCGCTGCAGCAAAGCAACTTCTGCACCGTTCAATCAATCGCCAAGTTGCCAGCATGATCACCAAATTTATGCCAACTTGGCTCTATCGCGAACATTTCGCTATGTTTCCATTGAATTGCCATTATAATGTTAGGAACGGCGTTGCATGCGAATATTATAATTTTAGCATGAAATAAATGCACTGAAAGTAATATTAATATATTGCACATCCAGATATAAATTATTTATATACTTTTTTTAGCCTTCATTACATAAAATTTATAACAATGTATTACTTTTGCTGAGCAGAAATTAGCTTAGGAATATGTTTTCAAAAATCGACCCACAAGAGAGTTATAAATATAAAAAAAATCCTTTTTATCAGCTATCAGACCTTCGGACCTTTAACAAATATGGTTTGTTTAACAAATATGGTTTATTTGTTCACCTGAGATATGAAAAAAGCTTTTTTTTTTGTTTATTTTGCAATTCACATAAAATTAGCCCATTATAAACTTCTTGGCCATTCAATCAGTATTGTTTAATTTTTCAACTCACCCGTGCGAAGAACGGAAATACCTGCTAGTAAAAACTTTTTATAGACTTATATTTAACAGTTATTATATTCCAAGAAATTTAAATTCAAAAATCATCAGTGCTTTCAAGCAATTTATAATCGACATTAATCTTCGTGAAGGCTTAGTTTAGCGTACGGAATAAATGTATTTGGCAGTATATGTCAAGCTAAAACAAATTCTTAAACTGAAAAATGAAATAATTTTCCAGTCAAGCTAAAGATTAAAGAAAACAGAAAAAGTAATAATGATTGCAGCATGAGTTAATTAAAATCAATTTGCCATTTAAGACTAAGAAGCATTTAATTAGAAAATGAACTAAGCAGTCTGTTTGAACTTGGAAGTTTCTAATCAAGAGATTTTTAGCTTAAAGCAAATTAATCATTTCATATGTCCGATCTTTTTAATTGAATTGGTGCTGATTGTGTAAATTCAACCTCATTTTTTGATAAAATGGAAGTTCGTAATTAATAAATTGAATTTCATTTCATTGACAAGTTTGGTTTTTGTGCTTATAGCATTTAATACGTAATTATATATATGTAATGGGATGGAAAACTAATTTAATTTTTGTGGTTGTTTGTTTTTCTTTCGTAATTGTTCCAGCATAACTTTCATGGACAAGTTGCATTTTACATGTAGATAGAGAGTAAATAAAGTTTTATTATTTTTAATTAAATGCATTCTAAGATTGAATAAATGATGAAATTTCCATTCAGTGGCGCAAAATGGAAGAAATATATTAGTAATTATATAAATAATAAAATTGTTATTTTACTTAATTTGAAAGATAAAATTCTCAGAAGTTTCTGAAATACAGTTTTGTTGCATTATATTAGAATTATAGGTGTATACTGGAAGAAACGAGCCACATTGAAGTTCAACGAACATTTCTTTTTCTAATTATGCACAACTTTTTTTCTTCAAAAGTCCACAGGCTTCTAAGCATTTCATTCTAATTTGAAAGTAAAGAAACTGGAAACTAGCAGAATTGCAACTTTAGATTTATGTATTGAACTTTGTATTACATTAACAAGAGGCTATGACTTTCAAATAAAGAATTTTAATAATATTATATATCGTTGCAAGCTGTAGGATTTCTTGTAATTGACTATTGATCATTTGGCCGAGATTGGATGTAAGTGTAGAAAATGGATTGATTTCCCCTCATTAAGCAAATTTTTCCGCCCTCAGTTCTAAGCCTCCCTCGTTTTTTAATGACATTAACAATGGAAAAAACGTGCAGCTTAGATTCTGATAAATACAATATTTGACCAGAAGGGCAAAGTGCAAAAAAAACCTCAATTAAGGAACATTATGGTTCATTAGAGTCAAAATGTTTGCTTCTTTAATCTTTTTCTTCTTTCCTAATTATAAATTTTAATTTCATTTACTTTAAATTTCCAGAATTTCTCAAAATATCTCTTTCTGTAAAATTTTTCTTTAACTAAAGTATTGTTTTTCTTCAACATATTGTGAGTTAAATTTTTTCGAACAAATATTTAGCTAAAAATACATTCGCAGGAAAAGACTTCTCTTAGCATTAAATCCCTTGCAAACAATTAACTTCCCCAGCATTCCGTAAGTAGACTGAAGAGAACTTTAAACACATTCTTCCTTCAACTGCAGATTACTGACATTCCGAAGGAAATCACGTGCAACAGGATCTGCCAGAAAGGTGTATTTTCTCTCCGCCGTTATCTGTTAACGGCCAATAGAATGTCCAAGGCTGTTGATTCGAACAAATTAGCCACTCCCTGAAGAACGTGCCCGATTAACTGTCGCACCAGCTATTCGGTAAGGAGTGCTTCTCAACGGCATTGTCAGAGTACACAGAACAAAATCTTTCTGGTAACGGAAAATCAATGATGGAAAAGTTGATTCCAATGGGAAGTGACGAATTCAGGCTTACTCCGCGAGGCTCGACCAAGGGCAGCAAACTTTTTAAGGCCTCAAAATTTTCGAGGTGGCAAAAATTTGAAAACTATTTTGTTTTATCAACTGTGACAGAGAATTTTAATACTTCTTTTCATGCTTTGATCCAGATGCCAATATTAAAAGAGTAGAAGTTTTTTTAAAAAATAATTAATCCTGTAAGTAGTAAAATTTAAAGTATCTAACAAATAGGTTCTAAAAAAATGTTCATTATGTATAGCATCTATCTATTAACGTTAGATTTTTCATAAATTTTTCTTAAGGTATCCGACTACTTGCGACAAATTTTTTTTAAAAAATTGGAGGTATAGGGATATTTTTGTTGTTTTTTTATTTGCTTAGTACATTTTCAGAAAAAAATATGCATAAATTAAGAAGAGAAAAATAAATTATTAATAAAATGGGAAAAAATTGGTAAAAGTTTACCAAAAAAAAACTTAAAAGTGGCCCATTCTGTACAAAAAGTTTATCAACAGGATAAGAGGTATTTTAATTTTTACAAAAACTAGATGCTCTTTATCTTAGTTATTATATGAAACTGCTTAAAAAAAAACAGTGATTATATTAACATAAGGGACAGTAAATTTTATAATGAAACAGTGGTTGAACAATCTGAAGGTTAAAAGACTTCTACTATTATATAGAATATACACACACAAAAAATTCAGCTATTTATTTTCAAAACTCTTTTAGCAATCACTGGTCCCGTTTGAGCATTTTCAAAAAAACACATTTCGAGTAAAACGCGTTTTAAAGTATGACATATATCTTGCTTAAAGTAATGGCTTCTGCTTTTACTAAAACACTTGTAGTTTTTTTTCTAGTAAACAGAAATTACAATCTTGGTACTTTTATAAAGCTTATAAGATGGTATATAAAATAAAATCGTATAATAATTTGTCAAATTTTGGCAAAATTCACAATTTTAGAATATTCGGATACCTTAAAATTCTAAATGTAGCGTTTGTTTGCTCATCATTATAACACAAAATATTACTTCCCCTTATATAATTATACCTTTCTCAACTTACTCGAAAACTTTTTTTTAATCTCGCATAAAAAATTTATAACTTTACGTAATGTGAGGTGTAATTGTAATTCATGTGCCTAAATTCAACACCTAAATTTAATTCGAATTCCTTATTACTATCAATATTATTATTATTATTATTATTATATAAAGAAGTCAAATTAACTTGGGCCTAGGGACCCATCGAACCTAAATCTGTCTCTGCCAATTGAGTGATGGAATGACATTTTGAATTATACTTAAGACAAATTTGGTCAAAAATGCTGAATTGAACTTTTAAAATACTGTCATTTTTGCGAGGAATTCTCAAAATTATTAATGTTCTTAAAAGTTAGTGGTTCTTACAAAAATTTTGAATTCATTCATTTATTTCAATCTATGTCTCTTATGAGAAAATATAGAATCTCATTTTCGGAGTCATTAATACATCAACTATTGAGAATTTTCAATGATAATATTGCTGTAATATATTTAAATAAAACCATAGGATAATAATAGTGTAATCAGCTTCTATCATTATTAGAATAACGCGCGTTGTATATTTCGTTGAGGGTAATATTACGCCTTCTACACAAAGGAGTTTTAAATGTTATTGATCAGCATACTTCATTTAATTAAAAATTTGTCACTGTAAAAATTCATGAGTTTAAAATTCATTAATATAAACGTTTTTACATAACATGCTGATGGTTAGTCAGTAAAGTAGTCAAGGTAAAATACTCATGGTAGACATGTCATGAAGTCAAACCTAATACCGCTGAAGATCCGCCGTGCAGAGGGGACCGAGACGGAAGGCTCAAACGTCCTTTCGTCGGTGTGGTGTGGAAGTTAGAAGAGGTAAGTGACCGCTCAGGTGCCGTCCTCTTCAATTGATCATCGTTTAGAACTACGAAGTCTGTCTCGAAAAGCCCTCGAGTAGCTGAATAGTACAACGTTAATATTCACTCACCTGCAAAACCTTGGGTGTTCCACAAGGCATACCCAGAGGTTCGACGAAAGACAGTAGAAAATCGATAAAAAAAAGTATAAGTGTATGCAAAATGACCTCCGGTTCATTCACTATGGATCTTTAATTCCTTAAACTTGAACTGAACAAAAATATCAATACTTTAATTTTAAAACTCAATTTGTGGGTGTTTTATATAAAAAATAATGATCTGCAGTGTTTTAAAACACTGCTTTTCTAATAATAAATGGAATAAATTTGAATTAAAATGCAAAAGGCATAATTCATTATCATATTTTAGGATTAAATCCAATGCCAGGAATTTTAGTTCGAGCCCAAAACCACTGAAGACCAACCGTGCAGAAGAGGCGTTGCATGCTAAATATGCCGATGCTCAAGCATCCTCCAGTTGGTGTGTTGTGGAAATTAGGAGATAGAGGTGCCAGCTCAGGTGTCGTCCTAGTTCCTTATCATGGTTCAAAATTACCAGGTTCGTCGCCAAAACCCTCGTCTAGCTGAATAGTGCGACGTAAATGTTCCTCACTCACTCATTACAAGCTTTTCTTGCCTAAAATGAGAAACATCTTTGAAAATTGATTGCAACAGAAGTTATATTTATGTACTAGGTAACTCTCTCAAGCGAAGCAAATAATTTCAGACATTGCTTAAGAGTTTTGAAAATCAGAATAGAATCGCATACAAAATATCCCTACTAAGAACGGATTATTTATTATATATAAATCCCATATTAAAAATCAAGACTTCGCGTTCTGGAAAAATAATTTTGTATGAATTTATTATGCCTAGTAAAATTAATGAAATCATCGTGACATATAAGCAAGCTAGCATTTGCAACTTACGCGCTATGATGCTCTTGGTTGGACATAATTATTTTCATAGAAACTGATAAAAGTTCAAGTAGAATCACAAATCCAAAAATCTTTCATCTTATGTTTTCCATACTTCGTTAAATTCCTTAGTATGAATATATTTCTTTTCTACAATTACTCCACATTTCCAATGTTATCAAGACCGATATACATATAATGCTGTTACCAAACTGCAATATGATTAAAAATTTATATTTAAATAACAATCACTAAAGTAAAAATGTATCAATATATTCAAAAAATCTATATCTTATATGCATGCTTTACTAAACATGAAGAGATCTTTCGACACAATTGAATTTTTTACGTTAGGTTCAGTTCAAATACTGCATTTTGAAAATTTAACTAACAAATCATCATACAACCCAACACAGTAACATAGCTTACAATAAGGTTCTTATCTATCGGGAAATCTATTATTTACTAATCAATGTATGTTTATGTCATTGTTAAGTTTAAATATTGTATCTTATTAGTCTCCGTATCGAAGAACTATTATTTTTTTACAATACATAATTCTCTTAAATTCGTGCTAATGACCTAATGATTTAATGCTTATGCTCTACTTGATATTCAATACATTTTTAAGAAATGCACAGCTGCTTAATTGTTGCTATTCATATTTATTTATTTATTATGTTTTTGCAAAAAATAGCAAACTTTTTTTTTAAATGTAAAAGCAGTCATAAACATAGTGAATACATATATGTATATAAAACTTCTTAAGGCTATTTGTTGTTCACTCGGTCGCAGAAACTGGAGGAAAAAAATTTCTTTGACGCGAGACAGTTCGAGTAAGAATCGGACATTTCTCATTTTAAACAATTTTATTTCCTTTTTCCACTTATTAGATTTTATAAGCTTAACTAAGAATGCCTCTAATAACTAAACCCAAGGAGCAGTTAAACTTATTAATCTAACGGCAATATAAATAAGAGTATTTATCTACTCTCCTAAATGATCTTGCTTCAACACTTGCTTATATTTTCCTTCTTGAATTAACAATACTAAATGCGACTATAGGTCGCTGACATTAAGTTTTCTCTTTTTATACTCAATTTTCAACAATTTTCCTGCCTACTCCAAGACTAGCACTTAAATACAAGCTCTTATTTATAGAAAACCAAGTCATCTCCACGGAAAATGGTTTTCTACTAAAATCTGAGTTAAAAAGAGTATTTTACCCAAAAGGATTAGTAGAAGCGCGAATAGAACCAAGTACAAAATAAAAAGTGAATAACATGTAAAAATATAGTAAAAATTAAAATAAATTCTATGTAAAATCTAGCATCAATGAAAAGATTTTAAATCCTCCCCCAATGAAAAACAAAAAAAAACATTCACAGAATTTCTCATGCCCATCTTATATTCTAATATTGTTCATTAAACATTATGCACACTTGATGCAGCTACATAAGGCATAATCATTTGTGTGTCCAGCATTGATTATCCCGATAAAACAAACTTCATTTACTTTTCCAACTGAAAGATCAAAACTGTTAAGCAAAAGCGCAACCTGATCATTTTTGTTCGTTCCAATGATAAATATTTCTGCCAATAACCGGGAACGACAACATCGAAGCCTTTCGTGATATTCCCAAGGACAAAGGGTAAGAAAAAGTTGATTTAAACCTAACCAATAATCCAATAGTGTTTACCAACAAGATCGATTCGCTCACTTTAATGTCCCAATATATATTTCGTGTGAATCGAAAGAAAAGTGATAGCATACCACAACCGCGTGGAAACAACAGATAAATCCATACCTTTACCATATCACGAACTTGTTTCTTTTAAGTCGCAACATCATTACAGAGCATAATTAGAGGATAAGCAAGCAATTGAATGCAACGAGTTGGTACATAGCTAAGGCGTTTTTACAACTACTTCATCGATTGCGTTGTTATGAATCATGAAGCGCTAATACTAATGTTCTTTTACTATTCTTGTCCTGAGTTAGAGAGTTTGCTAAAGTTTAAGTGCAAAAAGTACGAGAGGATTGAATGTATTGGAGAATTTTTCGTTTTATTTTTTAGCATAAGTGGCATGATCGCAAAACTCTTAACTTTAGCATTGATTTTGAAAGTGTAAAATGTTCAACAAAAATGAGGGAATTCACATTTTGAAAAAATGTTTAAAGTACATTAAATTTAAATGGAAAAATTCAGGTTGTTGATCTTTTAACTTTTATTCGATATTTCATCTCTTTACATTCTTTTCACAGTGGAGATTTTAAATTTAAAAAAATAAGCAATAATCAAATATATAATATCTAATAAGTTTTATTTTTAAATTAACAGAAGTAATTTTAAATTTGTAATTTTTTTTCTTGGATGGTGTTATAGATATTTATGTTAATTACATTTATATAGATCAGAAATCAAAATCTCAATGAATAAAAATTACAAGTTAGAAAAAACTTTGAATTCAAAAATAAAAAGCAACTATGCCATTTTTAAAGAGATTAGAAAAATCAATGAGGAAGTTGTGCATTTGTTTAACGAGATTTTTCATTGCTTATACTAGCTGATGACAAAGGGTTGCATAAGCTTTCTCTTCCAGTAAAAGATAATTTTTTGAAATTTCTTTGCGGTGCACGGGCTATTGCAGTTTTAAGAAATATTGCATATTTTTCAGAATCAAAAATTGCCAACACTCATATGTGCATTGATAAAATAAACGTAAAATATGACAAATCAATTTGATAAAATGTCCATTTATTTAATTCTTTTAACATTTAAAACTACCTTTTTTTTTAAAAAAAATTAATGTGCGTGTGCATTAAATATTATATTTAAAGCATAGTTTCCAGAGTGAGGGGTGAGGACCCTGTTCCACATGTCACTCCACAGAATGCAAAATAATTGTTCACATAAAAAACTGTTTTAATAGTTGATTATATATACACTTATATTGCATTATTAATGCCTACATTTTTTAAATTTTAAGGGTACCAGCACATAATAAACTTTAAAAAAGAAATTGATTTTTTGTTTGCACTTTTAAGAAGTAGTAGATATTTTTCAGAATAAAAAAATGCCAACACTCATATGTGCATTGATAAAATAAACGTAAAACATGACAACTAAAATTGATAAAAGTGTCCATTTATTTTATTTTTTTTAACATTTAAAACTACCTTTTTTATTTTCCTTTCTTATTTTTTATTATACCTATTATATAATTCCGGACAATAACTGTGTATTGTTTTAATCCATAACAATTCTCCTAATTCCATATATAAGATATCTCTAGGGAAAAAATTTGTTGTTTCTTCAAAAATGCATCAAAGAAATGCCAGCATTTTATCTGTCGTTATTACTATGCAATTCGTGCTAAGATTGAGTCATAAATATCTCATTTCATATAAGTTCAATACTTTGACAAAGGGTTTCCAAATATTAAATGCTTATCACTGGCTTACCAAGTTGGAGAACACAAACTCGTACTTTTTTAGTGAAATCCGTAGACAGTTGCGTGAATAATTTTATAATACATATGATTACACTTCAATATTGATCAATATTTGAGACATAAAAAGACAATTATTTATAAAGGAATTCATGAAAAAATTCAACCAAAAGTAAGCATATTTTAGAATGCATAAATGTAAAAAATATAAAGAAAGTTAATGTTATACACAATTATTTTAATTTGTATTTATTTATATTTAGTTAGAATTACTGTTGAGTGCATTACAAAGACACTTAAAAAATTTGAGGGAAAACTTAGTTACTTATGTTTAAAAATATTTAAGGTATCCGAACACGTTCGGAGTACTTTTTCACAAAATATCATACTAAAACATTATAAATGCTCTTTTAGGACTCAATACCAATCAATATTACTATTTAACTATCAAAGTTTAAAATAAATTACCTGAATTTTACAAAAATCACAACTATAAGAGAAATTTTAGCAATATTTTTGAAAAACTTCAAAGCAGTTAGAGAAAAAAGTACTAAACATATATTAGTAAAAGTATTACGAAAACAAACTAGATGCATTTATCTAGAAAATGTAATAAAAGTTTAATTTTTTATTAAAATTTGAAAATTTTAGACCTGATTGAGTAAACATTATAAGAAATGTTCCATTTTTTATGAGACCATTATTTAAATAACATGCCATAACTCAAAAAGTATTCATACGATAAGAAATATTTTAGTACATTCTCTAGAAAATAACATACATATTATGTTCAAAAAGTTTTATAGAAATACATTCGTAATATTTTGAGTTATCAGACTCGCCATGATAGATTTTGTGCAATTGAAATGCCCACTTCTGGTAGATCAAAAACAAACTTCCGGTTTTTCTAACTTTATAAAATTGATTGTAACTTGGCCTTTAGGTAGTGTAGAAACAAAATAAAGAATGTTTCGTAAAGGCAAAAGATAACTCTATTCAATAAAATAAAAAAACAAAATATCTGTCTTGACTGAATTTGGTCATTTTCAACGTGTTCGGATACCTTAAATAATAAAGTATATCTTAAAGAAAATGTGTGTGGCTTCTTTTAGCTTATTAAAAAACGATTTATAATTGTTAACAAGGAAAGATACGTATGTTCATGATGAAAAATACACGTTAGATATATGCATTTGCAGAAATCTGATTTCGTAAACCGTATTTTAAAGTTGTCTTCATACACATCTACAGCTCTTCAGAGTTAAAATCCATCACAATATGTAATTTATTAATAAAGAAAATAATCATAAAAATTGTGGAAAAATATTGTAACTAAAAATTGGACTCTAATTTAAGAGAGAAGAAAGAATTCTGAAAATCGAATTTCAAAAATTTCTTTCATTTATTTTTCTTTAAATGGAGTTTTAAAGTTCTTTTTTTAAAGTTTTAATTTTTTCCCTATTTTGTAATTTTAATTAACTTCTTAAATTTGTAATGTGTTAAGACTTTTGTTAAGAAAGCAACGGATTAAAAAATGAATAAAAATTACAATTTTAATACAAAATTTTATATTAAAATTCTTTTAAGCCTAAGTTATTTTAAATCGCATTTCTTAATAAGTAAAAAATGCAACTTTTAAGCAAATTATTAAAGAAAAAATGCTTTGCTTTTCTGTTGTTAGACAAAATTAACAAAAAAATATACTAATACAGTAGCGTTCTAAGGGTAGAAATTAGGGCTTTCATAAACCCTTAAAAAACAATCTCAATACTTTAAAAATTCAAGATTTCATAATAATTTAAAATGAAATCAACAAATTGACTTTTGGAAACAAAATAATTAAATCAGTTTGAGGGATCGGAATTTAAATTATGCTCTTCATTAAAATTCTGTAAAGGTTTCTTGAGGTCAAATATTTTTAACAAAACAAGAGTTATAAATTAAGCCATCAAATCACTAATTAAACGCATTGTATCGATTCAATCCAATATTTAATTAGCATTGGATTCCTTTTCCTACGATGATGTTTGAGTTTACTTAGCGTATTGCTTTGAACGTAAATATTTGCTTAAGTATATTATAATTATTGGGGATGGTTTATCTACACAAATTGCAATTCTCATTTTAAATTTAACAAAAAGGAAATGTCAAAGTTTGAATCGTTGATTAAAATTGATCGAAACCTTAATTGCTCCTTGTTAGTTATTATTTACGTGGTCATTTCGGCTTACGTTTTTATAGGGATCATTTTATGGGTTATACGTGTGTTTATGACGAATTTTTCCAAGATTTTTTTTGATACTCAATGACGTTATCTCGGGAGAAGCCGAGCACTCGGTACTAACGTTAGTGGTCTCGCGGGGTGATGGAGTCACCCAAGTAATTTTTTTTAAAATTATTTTTATTCTGCACTGTAAAAATCATAATTCTAGTGAATAATTAAATTAATAAATGTATACTTGCCTACTTTTAAGGATTCTTAAATTTGTCTTTGATGATTTGAGATAAAATCCAATCAAACTGAGCTAAAATATTTCAAATGTGTGTGACCTCAATAAAAGACATAAATTACAGACACTTTTTGCTAACATAACAGGAATGATTTTTGCAGGTCATATTTTGTGCAAGTAATCGTAATTTTACAATCCATAGATGATCGGCAAATAGCATATTGGACATTTTCTTGCTTGTGTCTTTTTGACGGGCGCTGTGTGTCTTGTGGTACAGTTACGGTTTCGTATCTTTTTTTATGGAGATCTTTAGGTAGCATTTGCCAAATCTGCATTTTGATTCAAACGTTTCATGTTCCTTGTTTTTTTCTTGTTTACTTTCTCTATTATAATTAGTCATGATTATTTCATCAGATTTTTCTTCTCTTTTTCAAAAATTTCCTGTTCCGAAGTTTCAACTTCATACAATAGATGATCGTAGATGCTCCATTTCTTTTTTATATTATGTTCGTTTACTTTTATAAACTGTGACGAGTCGTACAACAAAACAATCAGAACCAATAAGTAGCTCACAGAAAAAAATGTAGCCTGTTCATAGAGCGATTGCTACTCTTCAAAAAGAAAGAGATATGTGACAAAGGTATTTTATATATATAGTTCCCATCTAGACGATCATATAGAAGATCATTGGAAACAAATAAGCAGTTTTCCCAGAATGGACGATTTCTTGAGCATAGGGTGACTATATGCCCCGCGCAACTTATCCCGGGTTAAGATCTATTTTGAAACCCATTGTTAAAAATAGCTGAAGCATTGTGTATTTTATAACTGATTTGATGAGAAATTTTTAATGCCTGCACTTTGCTTAAAAAATAATTGATTTCTTTGTGCAAAAATACGTATGAAAACCTCTTGTTTGAAAAAAAATTTATTAAAGTTTCTAAGTTCTTTTATGCTAATGCATTTTTTCTATTAAATTGTAATTAAAAAAGTAATTATTTTTATCTATATATGTATAAAAACGAAGAATGATACAATCAGTATATATATATTAGCTCGTTTTATTTTTCTATAAACATATCTGAAATTCCATGCATGATTTAAGAAAAAAAATAACAATATTGTCACGAAGTGGTACGCTCTGAGTGGCGAACGGTAGAGCATGCTCTACAATGCAAGTGTCGGTTCGAGCTCACAGATATTTGTTTGTTAAATTCAATCATGACTTTCATTATTTATTATTATGGACATTTGCAATTATGTAATTGATTTATGTTAATCTTTTGGTTTATTCTAGAACCTCACCAGTTTATAAAAGTACTGCAGCTGATAGTCTTCAGTTGTTGCTGCCGTGTAAAACTAGACAAAATAAATTGTGTATTGGATAATATCGCCTTATTCCTTCTACGTGACAATATTTTTTTTGCATTCGTAGTTTCTTAATTTATAATAACTTTGTTCATTTTATTATAAGCATAAAATTAGAATGCTAGCAAGAAGAAAAAAAATAGTCTAGAATTTCTTACTTTTATAATGATGGTTTCTGCATTAATATCGGAAGCCTACACTTGCGGGAACGAAATTATTTTAATTTTATACTCACACTTTATTGAGGTAAACTTAATTTTTGTTTGAAAAGAAAATGTATGGGATTTTAAATGTATTCATTATTACGATTTTTTTTCCATTTTATTAGCTCAATTCATTGATAACTCGAGAACAAAACATGTTAATAACGTGAAATTTAGTTTAACTATGCATTTAATACGTTTAATCTCAATATTTTACCATACTCTTGTGTTTTTTTAATAATATTTACTTCTCTAGAGACACATGCTTCGAATTTTTTCCAAAACAATGACGTGATATATTCAAAATTAAAAAAATTTTACAAGAATACTATAATCTTTGATCTAATACCATTAATATTTTACCAATTGTGCTATTCAATTTCATACACTTTGCAGTTACCGAAATTTATAGAACTGCATCTGTTGCATCATATGTAAGTACAAGAAGTAAAGATTCTAAAAATACCAGGTCTGACGATGATTATGAGAAATTAAAACCTGTTGACAAGAACAGTGGAGTAACTTGCGCCCCCGCATCAAGGGGGTAGGAGTGTAAGGATTTCTGGAAGACCCAAAGCTTTGCTGACGCCAACTACGTATTTAACCAATTTATAACAAATTAAAGGCTTTGCAGGAAAGCCCTAATACCGTTTCGCCACTGGACATGGAGTATTATATACTACCTATTTCGGTATTATATTACATAATAACAGAAAAAAATATTTAAAAATTTTTTTTTCTTTAAAACAAGAAATATATTAAAACATTTTAGGAAACCCCTAATCAGAAAAAGCATTACTTAGAATAATTTTAGCAAAAAATATGGAAAAGAATTAATACAATTCTTGACTATCAAATAATCTCAAATGGTTTAGAGGTCATGTTAGAAAGATCTGAACACTTAAAAGAATGTGTTGCTTTAAATTAACTTCCTCAATGATTCCCTATTTGAAGGAAAGAGGAAGAAGAGCATTGTGGAATTGTAGAGATTTTTAAAGTTTAGAGACCAATAAGATAAGAATAAGTCTTTGGCAGAGAATGTGTGAGTATATTAGCAAGTGCAACCACACACTTTGAATTTTTGTTACTTGAATTAAAAAACTGAGAAAAATGAAATTATTTGCGCGTTATTACCCGTTATAAGGACACATGAAATAAAGAAAGAAGCGACACAAAAAATTTGTGAAACTTCTCTTTTTGAAAATTCACAGACCCTTTAGACCAGTGATTCTCGACCACTGTGTAGCGGTACTTTTGAATGCCACCAAGTTCTTGAAGTGTGGCACCACATTTGCTTTAAATTATTAACTATACTCAGAGGGGAAAAAATAAAAAAAAAATCCGGAACCAAATGATTTGACAGTTTTATAGAAATGAACTAATTATAAAACTGTTATTGAACATTTGACAGCCCTAGAGGAGAGTATTTTATTAATTACTTCCCAGACCTGGAAAAAAATTGTTGTTGTTGTTTCCTATCTCCTTGTCAAGCTTCTGCTAGACGAGATCCATGAGTTTATTCACACTCAAAAAGTCATATACAAGTATAGGAAAACCTAGTAAGTCATCGTAGGACAAACCCAGGCATCCAAGAATATGAGTCGGGGAAGCCTGCTCGATGTTACATTTTGGACAAATCGGATGGGTTTTATGGCCACCCTGGAAGGTAAGACTTCTTAAATGTCCACTGAGAAATCTGGAAATTGCCGTCTGGGTGCGTCTGTCGCAATTCATAGCAAGGGATCTTCCAGGGGAGATAGCTCGATACCAAATATGAACCGGGAGGACGAGCCAAGTCTTTTTATCAATATGTTTTCTGGAAAAGTACAGCTCAAGATAGGTCAGGCAATTAGATATAGCCAGAGCCTCTCTGGCACCCTCCTACGCCAAAGCATCTGCCTCCTCATTACTCTAAATATCTACATGCGAGGGAATCCACTGGAAGTGCACATGACAAAATGACGAGAGTTGTTTTAATTTATTAACAATAGAAGTTCCAGTTTTATCACCAATGCTACTTCAGTTTGACAAATGTTGTATGGCACTTCGACTATCAGACAGAATCCAGATGTGGACTTAGGGTCTAAGGAAGACAAAATATAGCTTAGTCCCTCATCGACAGCGACGAGTTCACTTTTAAAAACTGAACTAAAAGCAGGATTTCTTTTTTTTTAAATTTAACAATCCCATATTGGTGTCTTTGATAAGTACTCCACTACCAGAGTGAGAATCCTCGTCTTTGCTACCATCAGTATATACAAGCGTAGTGCCTTCTGGAATGCAATTTATAATTTCCAGAGCAAATTGCTAGAGGCATCTCGCGGAGCGTCGTTTTTCTTAGAAACCTTAGAGAGCAATTCAGTATGGAAATTGACACCTGGAGGACCAACAGAGGGCACTGTTCCACCGTAGGTTCCAGCAAATTATTGTAATAGATCTGGCTAAAGGACTGCGTTTTTTAAGTCTATAAAAATTTAAAAATTTAAAAATTTGATTGGGTTTGTAATTTATTTTTGACAACGGATACATCTGTATATGAATTGACTTTGAATGAAGAGGAAGAACTAATTTCGCTTAGTAAGAGTCGAGACTTAATTTCAAAACATTCAAAATAGCCAATTAATTAATTTTGGATTAAAACTATCCCATAATAACCAAACAAGCTTTAAAAATATTTTTACAATTTTCTACATCTTGTATGTGTGAATTCGCATTTTCAGCTTTAAAAAGTATAGAAATTTTTTAAAAATCAAAACTTTTAAATGTAGATGACGGAATGAGTGTAGGACCGTCATTTTTATACGGCCAATTATAAAAGAAATTAACATAAATCATCTAGCTCAAATTACGCATTAAATGTATTTTTATAATTAATGCGTAATTAATCACCCAATGAACATTTTATTGCCTTTGTCGTACATATTAATTTATTTTACATTGAAAATTGTTTACCTTTACTATTTTGCATAATGTACTATAAATAAGTAAAATTCGTATCTATGCTATTAATAACTTATTTTACCGTTATTGTGCCGCTTATTTTAAAATCGATAAAAGTGTACCACAACAAACAACAAAAAACAAAAAAAAATGTTGAGTGTCATTGGTTTAGACAAATTCTTTTAATAAATGCCTTCTATTATGTAAAAAAATAACATATTATTATAAAATATCCTAATAAGTATTATCAAGATTATATGAAAATTATTCTAAGAAAAAAATTTAAAATGTTAAAAAATGTAATGAAAAAGAAAATCCAGGTTGATATAGAATAAAAATAAATATGTGCAAGAACCAGATGTGAAAAGAAAGTCGTTTCCTCTAGTCCTCAACCATTTTAAATAAGTAATTTTTTATCTTAAAGGCTACAAATCTAAGAATCCAAAATTCAGATTTAATACACTGGTGTCCAAGTTAAGCATAAATCGTAAAATGCGAAAAACGTGAAGTAAATATTCGTAAAATTATTCCAAATTTCGTGCGGATATTAATTGAGTGAAGAAGAAACATTGGGTTTATGCAAAACTTTTCAGTCGACTAGGTCCTGCGCAAAACACCGGCACATGTCGGAACGCGGAGAAACCGATTCAAGCAGCATAGGCAGTTCAGACAAGTTTTGTGCAACTGCTGTGCGAAGGAACGTTGTTAACCATCAAACAAGGTGAATGATGGCACAAAGACACCAAATGGGCATGTTTACGAAAAGAAGAATCGTTGGAATGTTAGAATCATCACGATCACTAACCAAAGTGTCTCGAATTCTGAATGTGGACCAGTCTGTGATCTCAAGACTGTGGCAGAGGTTTCAAAGAACGGGAGATGTTACCCGACAACCAGTATCAGGTCGACCAAGAGTCACAACCCCTCGCCAAGAACGATATCTGGTAATAAGTGCGCGACGTCAGAGGGGCAGTACTGCCAGAGCACTGGGTTCGGCGCTCACAGTCGCCACAGGAATACGAATTTCGAGACAAACTGTTTACAGGAGACTCAACCATGCTGGCCTGTATGCCAGAAGACCAGCAGTTTGCATTCCCCTCACGTCTGCGCATAAACGCGCTCGCTTGAACTGGAGTTTGAAATATCAATATTGGAGTGTGGGAGAGTGGGCCAATGTGATGTTCAGTGACGAGTCCCGGTTTAGTCTGAGTAGTGATTCTCGGCGGGTAACGCTATGGAGAGAACGTGGAACACGTTTTGAACCAAGAAACATAACGGAAAGACATCATTTTCCACCAAGGGGAGTAATGGTATGGGCAGGCATCATGATGGACGGCCGCACAGACCTCCATTTCTTTGACACGGGGTCTGTGACTGCTCAAAGATACAGAGACGAAGTTCTTGAGACTTATGTTCGCTTGTTTCGAGGTGTTGTCGGTCCTGACTTCATATTCATGGATGATAATGCGCCATGTACGAGCGGTGCTGATTGATGACTTCCTTGAAACGGAAAACATCCAGCGCAAGTCGTGGCCTGCGAACTCCCCTGATTTAAATCCTATAGAGCATGTATGAGATATGCTCGGGAGACAAATTGCAGCCCTTTCGCACCCACCAAGCTCCGTTACAGAACTGAAGAGAGCACTCCAAGAAGTTTTTAACAGTTTGAGCCCACAACTAATTCATCATCTCATAGCAAGTATGGTAAATCGCTGTGCAGCGTGCCTGGTTGTCAGAGAGGTGACCACACGCCTTATTAAATTGCAACATCAGTATTTTATTTAATGTTTTCTTTCTTTTTTTCTTTAAAGTGTGAATTCTTGCTATGCTCTGTTTTCTTCCAAACTGCTACTTTGGATAATAAAATTAATTATTATCATTCTTTTGATTTGCTTCCTTATTTTATAACCATTTTACACTCGCATATCACGTTTCCCGCCATTCTGATTTACAGTTCCTTCTTTATTCACATAATTATCAATTAAGCTTAACTTTTGGACACCAGTATATTTAACGCTTTAAAGACAAATAAATCCATTGAACGAGTTTTTTCAACGCCTGGTAATTTTGTGTACCAAATAAGAATACGGCTAAGCAATAAATTTATTGAGGTTCTTTGTTTTCTTAAATTAAATTTTATGAAACAAAAAGGAAGTAAAATAATATTTTACATAGATTAAAAATATTTGTCAGTTTCTCTGATTTTTTAAAGAACAATTTTAATTTTGAATTGTTTTATTTTATTAATTTTATGTATGAGTGTGTTTCGCGCGTTTTCTTTTTTGTATTTTTGTAAGTAAATACAAATACATGAATGCAAACTTTTGCTTGTATAATTTGTTAATTTCTGGAATTTTTAAAGGTATTAAATTGTTATTTTTTTATTTGACACATATATACCTCACGTTTTTTTGTTTTTGTATTTTTGAATTATTATAATTAAAAAAACTCAATTTTAAGCTGTAAATACAGCTTGGTTTTTTTACCTGTAAACATTAGAAATCAATTAAAACGAGTTTCATTAAAAATTTATAATTAAAAAACCGCTTTTTAAAAAAGACAATTTTGAATAAACTCTATTTTTTTCAAATTATTAGTGAAAAATTTTCTTACGTGTATAACATTTACTCTATTTGAAAAAAGGTAAAATCTGTGTATCAGAATTCGGGAGAATAACTAATTTCTGAAATTAAAAACTTACAAATGATTTTAATTGCAGAATGATTATTAGAATGAATACGATTAGAAGCATTTTAGAATAACGACTACATTAACGAGCATAAAACATGATTTGATGTGCAAAAATTTCCATTTTCAGTAGGTAATAACATGCTCGATTACAAATCGCGTACTCATAGGAAGAATGCACTTAAATATTTAAATAAGGATTTAATCTGAAAAGCTCACGTATTCAAATTCAAAGAGCAATAATCATTGAACTATATTACAAACTCTCGTGCGGAATAAATTCTAATGCATGTTCCTAAATGATGAACGCTGAATTCATTAGTTTATCTATCGTCTCTAATAGGATCACGTGCATACTTAATGTTTATCGAAACATATGTTTACATTTATCTGCTTGTAATTTATGTACGATATTATGACAGGCTAAAATCATCTTCAGAGGTATAAATAGACTAAGAACATACGTAAGAAATCATTCATATAAATATATATGTATGCAATAATATTCCTATTTAACTCCTTTAAAATGAAAGCGAAAAACAATATTAAAGTTAACTCCATACTTTTCAATGGAGATAGGTTCAATTAATTTTAAACTGAAGATTTTGTGTTTATCCACATAAAAGATCTTGATGATAACCGTGAAAAAACACTTAAATCGAGTTTTATTTTTGACAGTTTATATTTGGTCCCGATTCTACTAAATTCAGTGTATGTAATGAAATAGCTGCTCTATATTAAATCAGCTAAATCTTGAAAGCCCAGAAGAAAAAAATAACGTGGAAATTTAGTGAATAAAAAAAAAGTTAAAATTTAAAGAATTGCCATAAAAAACTCAAACTCATAACGTTCTGCGTTGCTTTAAGCCTAATTTTAATACTTCTGAACGCTTTGTTTGAAAATTATAAATTAAAGTCACCAAATTACAGAGAAACTACAAATTTAAATCATAAAATAATTTTAAAAAATATTTGATCGGATTTTCAAAAATGTTTGTTTTGTGTTAATAAACCAATATAAAATTATAAGGTTGCCCTTATTTATACAATGCAAGATATATATCAGAATTGTTCGTGGTAGTTAACAAAAGTCTTTTCCAAGAAAATAATGTCATAAACCTAATTTCTATAAACCTATTACATCCATCCCGGCATGTGATAATCAAAATTCTCGTATAACCGCCACAACTCGAGCTTTGAAACAAAGCAAAAAAAATAGTTGGAAAAAATCAACAAATATTGAAATAAAAATGATGCCCCACAAACCCCGTGAAATTGAACCTCACCTGGACTCATCAGACGAAGATATGTCAGATGAGACATGCTTGTGTGTGTGTGTGTGTGTGTGTGTGTGTGTGTGTGTGGTGTGTGTGTGTGTGTGTGTGTGTGTGTGTGTGTGTGTGTGTGTGTGTGTGTGTGTGTGTGTGTGTGTGACGCCAAAGAAGAGGAACTAATGAAAACACACTTTTTAACCCCGACCAAACACAGGAAGTGACATTTTTTAATTATACTTAATTGACATGGTAGGAAAATTCTCCACCAAAATCTATTTACTTTTATTTTTATAAATCATTTTTTATACACAATTTTAAACATTTTGAGCATCATCTGACTTTATCAAATTACGTATGATTTAGTACCCTTGAAATTAGAAAATTACTTCATTCCCTTTGCCAAAATCATGAAAACTTTTAAATTATTTATTTTTATTTATATTTTTTTTTTCAATTGAAACTTTATTGAAGAGATTTGAGCATAGTCTTATTTTATCAAATTACGTATGTATTAGGATCATTCTTCAAAATCGTCGCATTTTTTAATTCATTGTTTGGTGCAGCTTACCCTAATTTGACTCTTGGGCCATAAAATCCAACAATCAATCAATCTCAGCTTTGTTAATAAAAAAAAAATTTATAATCCAAAACTGAGACAATCTTAATGAACTGTTAATATCTAAGTTAATACATATAGTTAACACATAATCGTTAAATATCTAAGTATATGTATCAATGTAGGTAATGTTTTCACTAAATAATTATAAAAGAAAAAGGGAAACAATATTTTAATCGGAATGGTAACTTTTTTTAATAGTTCATAGAGGCAGAAAAGACTGAAAAGTTTTGCGGAAATCAACCTTGCGGGAGGGGAAGTTACGAAAGCGTAAGAAATAATTGTACTTCCGTTATAGAAATTCAAGTTCTGTTCCTTTTAAACTAATCAGGAAAGGTTAAAAGAATGATTTTCAATACAATAGAGTACTTTTTGCCTGGTACCGATATAAATAATTTTATATATATAAACATTATACAATCATACAACACATCTTAACATACGCAAAACATACACAAAATAAACACAATCATACAACCCATCATAAAATCAAATGAAATAATTTTCCTCCCCGTATCTGACATAAACTGAAAGCATTCCACAATGATGTATCTAAATAATGGAAGAATATTTTTTTTTGTTTATTGCCTCTTGTTTTGTTATTGGTAATTTAAGAGATGCTGATCCATTCTATCTACACCACAAGAGAAGTCCGATAATAAACTTTGATTTCTTCCAGAATCATTTACAGAAATTTCTGACTCACTATCTGAGTCAATGTCAGAATTATTTTCTTTTGTGAGAGTCTCTCATAGTCACTCAATTTTCTTCTATTTAAGCCCCAAATTTAAAGGAAATAGTGCCCGTAGCTTATGGTACACCGATCTAGTAAAAATAAAATTCCCACCTTATCTAGTCTAAAAAAATGTTGTAAAATCTAACCTTTAGACATATTTTTGTAATCCTAACTTTACTCGAATATTAGAGACAGTTCTTAGAATCATTGCACTCCAAACAAGCAAAAAATAAGGGCAAATCAGAGGATTAGAGTAGAAAAAGTGTTGTCCCAGCAATGCTCGGGTAAATCAGGGATGTGCTATTTCAAGTGCTTGAGTTGCGTTCGGGTAAAAGTGGAAGTAGTTAAATTAAAGCCGCGTTTCGAAAGCTATTAACAACGTACCACGTGATTTTAAACAAGAACGGCACCTGAGCTGCACTCCCTCTCTACAAACTCCATCTTATGGTCACCTAACGTTCCAAGCATGAACGCTCGTAAGCAATCTAGCATGCCTTGGAATTTACACTAAAACACATTGATCTCCATCATCTTGCCCTTTACACAATTTTGGACTGTCCTGTAACAATCAGCCCTAGTACTTACCTCTAATACTCTAAACTGATTGCACATCACCTTTTGTTAGTGTTGTACTTGAGAGGTAGTTTCAATGGAAGAACGTGTATACAAGATAAAGTGGGTTATAAATTGTCAAAATTTAAACCAATGGATTTTTTTAAAGATATCAACTGATTAAATACATCTGTAGAACAGATTCAATTATTTCAATACAGATAAGAGTGAGAGAAACTTGTGTGTGAAAGAGCAGAATTTCCTTACCCTTTAAAAAAAACTCATCAGGATAGCAATTTTTATTTTGTACTGATTCAAAAGAACATTTTCATAAAAAAGGTACAATTTTTTGCCCTGAAATTTTAACAAAACCAATTTGTTGTTTTCTTTTAAGATGATTGTTTTCCTTTTCCGTAAAGATCCTTCAAGAAATATAAAAAGAAATTTTTCCATTGCATTATCTTCATAAACAATATTTTCTGTAAGAAAAATAAAGATCTTTTTAGATCTATTGAAAGAGAAACAAGAGACAAAAATATTCGCGTAATTAAATTCTAATACAGTAATTTCATAATAGTAATAGTTAACATCTTATTAGGATTTAACATGCTGACTTTGATAAATAGTGTATAATACACTTTTGCCAAAAAAAATTCTCTATTCACTCAATAATATTTCTTTATATAATCCGAATGTTTCAAAACTTACAGAGAAAGTAACTTTCGTTTCTCTCCACTTCTTTTACGTGTCACAATTTAACGATTTTTTTTAACAAATTAACCACTTTTTCAATAAAGGTTTCTGAAGAGAAAAAAAAGGAAGTACTTTTCTAATACTATTTTCTTGGAGAAAACACTAAGAAAAAAGAAGACAATAGTACATTTCACAACAGATAAATCACTCCTGTATTCGGAGTTTTTCTTGATCTTTTTTATGTCAAAACTCTTTCGTCAAAACAGTTTCTTGTATATCGTAAAGATAGTCTTTCTCCCCGACCTCTCATATTTCAAATTACCTTGTTTCTTTTATGGTTTCCATCATGCATCTGAATTTCGTCATTTTCAGTTCTCAAACTACGGTAAAAATGACAACACAACTGTAGCAATCCACTCAAAACATTTAATTTTCTTCCAGCAAGGGGGTTTGATTCGGCTAAACGCAAACAAAATATAATACTTAGGCTTTA
>BMAO01011580.1:0-19359 GCA_019973975.1 Trichonephila clavata | reverse complement strand
AAAAATAGTCGAAATAACACTTTGTAAACAATGGCAATGTCATATTTTTTGTAGTTGACAATGTTTATTGCCGAAATATTTTCTAAAAACGAAATGATTAGTTAAAAATATATTTCGTTTTAGTAACTAACCCGATTGAAAATATTAAAAAATAGCGCGCGCATTCACGTTTTTTTTTTTTTTTTTTTGCCCAATGGGGCTGTGGATTTGCATTTACTGTTGCAGACCTAGTGCATTCTACGGGAGCTGGTATCACTTTTTAGTATGACACTGCATAGGTGGAATAAAAATCGCAGCAATGTAATTTTGACGCCCAGTTTCCTCCCAGAGAGAGGCACCTGAGCTCTGACGATGCGAATGGTAGGAATTTAATTTATCGAGAGCACCAAGCCAAACAAGCACTCTGCGGATCTTTAGCATGCAAAATAATCATACGACATGAATGATTAAATTTTCTGCATCATGGAAATCCACCAACTTGGGCCGAGGTCGGTGAGTGAGTGAATATTAACGTCACACTGTTCAGCTTACACGAGGCTTTTGGCGACGGACCGCATGATTTTGACCATGCTCAAGTGAGCGCATGCGAACACCTGAGCTGGCACCCCCTCTCTCCTAACACCACATCACACCAACGGGAGGACGTTTGAGCTCTCGATAGATTTAATGGCATATCCCCTACACGGCGAGTCTTCAGTGGTACTGGGCTCGAACTCATGACACGCTAGCCATGATCCGATGACCACTTGGCTACCGTGGCCACGGGCCGAGGTCAGACCCGTAACATTAGGCGTAGAAGGCCAGCGACAAACTAAACTACACCACCCAGCTGGCATATCATTAATGAAAAGATAAATATAAAAACTTCTTAATAAACATATAATTTATGAAGTCGAAATGAATTTTATTTGCCTTACTCATATTTTCCCCTTCATATATAAGCCCTACTTCTTCTCCGTTTTAAAGCCATTGTAGCCTAATGATCATGCTTACGGACTCGCGGCCGAAATGTCAAGAGTCCATTTTCTATTTGACGAACTTTTTTTTTCTCTTGTGATTCGATCATCCCCCTTCCTTATTCGACCCCCCTCCTTATTTATAAAATATTTCAGGACATTTTTAAAATTATTCTCTCTTTGAGCACATTTTATGGTGATCAATGACCTTGAACTGCTTTTACCAGGTGCTTCACTCACCTTGGGCTATGAAATTGCCGTAATTTTTCAAACAAAACAAACAAAAAACTCAAACAAAATTAACAGATTGTATCTGTTATTAAATGTAAGATGACAAATGTGGTAAAATTAATGTTAAGAAAAAATGTAGGTTTAAAATTAGAAAATGTCGATCAAAAATTCATTAATTTTAATATAAAATTAGGTTTTGAAGTTGAAAATACAATGTATTCCTGGACAATAAGTTTTTTCTTTTCTTGTTCTCCTTGCAAATTTCTTTTTGATGGGTAAGATATACAAAATTATTAACTTATCCATTTTTTTTAAAACTTGGGTCCATGTCTCGAACTTGAGTATAGTATCTACGAAGGGAAGACTTTAAGCTTTATTTTTGGAGGAATTCAGGAAAATGGAACGTGGCGAAGATCAAATTTCGAGCTCTGTCTCTGATATAGAGAATCTGACATCCTTAACTTCATCAAAATACTACGAATTAAATGGGCAGGCATCGTTGTCAGAATGGATGAAGACCGCACCGCTAAAAAAAGTTTTCAATGCCCAACCAATCGGCACATGGAGTAAAAGGCAGGCCTGATATAAAATGGATTGATAGCCTAGAAAAAGACCTAGTTTTGAATACTAAAAATTGGAAAACACTAGTGAGAAGCAGGCTGGCCTGGAGAAGGCTAAGGCCCACCCTGGGCTGTCGAACCACTGAGAAAGAAAGGCAGAAATACACTCAAGAGCCAAAGCATTATGACCACCCGTCAATAGCGAGTTGGCCTACCTTTGGCACGTAATACAGCTTCAACCCGCCTTGGCATGGATGCCACAAGTCCTTGGTAGTTGGACGAAGACAGATTGTACCAGATGTTTAAGCAACGGTCACGCAAATCCGAGATATTGCGAATTGGTGGTCTTTGAACTCTGAGCTGCCGTCCCATGACATCCCAAATGTGTTCTATCGGATTGAGATCTGGTGAGTTAGACAGCCAGGACATTAACTGGAATTCAGCAACATGTTCCTGGAACCACTCAACACAATTTTAGCCTTGTGACACGGGGTGTTGTCCTGTTGGAACATTCCATTTTCAGCTTAAAAAACAGACGCCATGTAAGGGTGCAACTGGTCCGCAATGATGCTCACATACCCTGTAGCATTCATGGTCTGCCCTACCACAACCACGGTCCATAGACACCCAAGAGAACGTCCCCCAAAGCATAATACCGCCACACCGGCCTGTGTATGACCTACTGTACATGGAGGGAGCAACTGTTCACCTGGAAGACGGCGTATCCTGACACGGCTATCGCGTTATGAATGACAAACCGTGATCATCTGACCAGGCAACTGTCTCCCACTGATCCATGGACCAATCGCAATGTTCCCGGGCTGAGCGCAGGCGCAGTTGGCGATGACGCTTGGTCAACAAAGGCACACGAGTGGGACGTTTGCTGCGTAGCCCCATATCCAACAGTGTCCGCTGAACAGTGTACTTCGATACTATTCTACTTGGCCCTGCATTGTATTGGGCTGCCAGCTGAGCCACTGTGTGGTTACGGTTTTGCTTCACCATGCGAGACAGTCTCCGACGACCTTTTTCTTTAATAGCGTATGGAGTCCAACACCATGTCGTCTACTGCTGGTTTCACCGTCATTCATCCACTTTGCATAAGTACTAACAACTGTAGATCGCGAACAACCCACGAGTCGTGCAGTTTCGGAAATACTTGTTCCGAGCCTTCAGCCATTATAAATCTGCCCTCTATCAAAGTCGATTAGATCCGCAGCCTTTCACATCACACACAAGAGTAAGTGAAAGAATGATTCTTCAGACTCTCCAGCAGAAGTTAAATACCATTCCACCTGATCACGTGCCTTCCACGTCATCCAGGCGAGTTCATTGCAAAAGTAGGGGTGGTCATAATTTTGGCTCTTGAGTGTTTTTATAATGAATAGATATTATTTTCAAAAAAGTGTGAATAATTACATTTTATAATAAATACTACGTTATGAATTTAAAATTTTTTTTATGTGGTCCTAAAGTACCATTGAATCCGGCGTATAACGCGCACTTTTAGCACAAAAAATAAGACAAGAGTGCGCGTTATACGCCGGGTATAAAAAATGAAAGCTCTAAAAATAAGAGAGATGAGCATTAAAAAGTTTGACTTCTATATGTGTCGAAATATGTTTCTTTGAAAAAAAAAAAATTACATTTTCCTTATGAACTTAGAGGGTTGTAATTCTAGATAGATATTCCATTTTTCTAAAGCTTTGGGGATAATACCTTGAATATAAATGGCTTCAAACATAACAGCACTGCATACGTAGATTTCAGAATTCTTTGTAAAAATAGTGTGCGTTATAAGGCGAATGTACCTAAAAATCAAAAAATGCAGTTTGAAAGTATAGGTACGCTATACGCCGGATTTTATACGGTATATTAAAAGATGAATCTTTATTTTTCGAATTTCCATGCAACAAACTTTTTTTCAGGATTCAGCGACTTCGTTCAATAGAGATCTGACTGTATCAAAATTTGCCGGAATCCCGTTTAGAGTATCTCTAACGCTATGTTCTGGACGCGTGCTCTCGTTTTCCAGAATGATTCAAGACCAGTCTACGAGGCTTTCCACCCCATCCTGAAGGGGGAATAGAAGTATTTCAGTGACGTAATGTCTTTTAGAAGAGAAACGAAACCACACCTGTCTGCTGAACGTTTAAAAGATACCCCTGAATGCGCCCGACGTGCAGCTCGCTATTTCGGTTCTGAATGCGTGAAAAAAAGGAACGAACCTGTGTCTGGAGCGCGTCATTTTTCTTGTCTGGGAGCCTGTCTCATCTCGCACTTGGAATACGTAATGCTTTATCACGATTGGGTAGATGCAAGATGAATGCTTACGATAACGTCAAGGTGGATGGATTTTATCACGTGGCAATTTTCGATTATTTCTGGAAAAAATATTATTTTCTACTTTTACTGAATTTATTTTGGGACAAGAAAAATAATCAATCATTTTTCATACCTCAATTAATAAAATTAAATGTGTATTCTTTGAAATTGTTCTTATTATTTAAAGAACATTGCGGATTGCACATACACCTGTGCCGATTTAAGCTCATTTCCGACCCCTGGGTGCAGAAGATCTTTCTACTGGCCCCTTCGCACTGGAAAATCGAAATTTACAACCAGAAAATCTAATTCAAGTCCACCTTATCCGAGTCCCTGGGTGCCCGCCCCAAGCGCCCAATGGACAAACTGGAGCTGATATACACCCATTTATCATGCTACAACTCCTTGACATTCAGGATCAGTGACGCACACATGAATTTTTCGGGGGGGTCTAGGGTCAAAAGTCCACCATTCTCGTATCATACCTCAATACACTGCCAAACGTATTCTTTTGATTTTCTCGATTGTCGGGAACTAAAACAGTAAAAATAAATTATTCAATAAGTAATTAGCATTTTACTACAACATACATTAATAACAAATATTTGAGTTATACGTAATTTTCAACATAGGATTATAATCAATCAAAAACAATCAAGGGCTATGGGAGGGAGTCTGGACTCGTGGACTCCACCCTCCCTTTGTGCGCGCTACTGGTTAGGATTATTCCATTGCATACAATTTTCTTATTTTCTGGGGAAGGTCGTTGTAGTCTAGTACTTATGATCATGGCCTTGTGGCTGACGTGTCATAAGTTCGAGTCGTGGCTCAGTGTCTTCCCATTGGTGTGCTGTGGTGTGGTAGCTATTAGAATAAATGTGCCAGCCCACTGACGTAGTTAGTCCTGAGTGGGCCATGTATCAAAATGTCTGGTATACCCTTTTTGGGGCCCTTTAATATAGTAACAATTTTTTCCTCACATGTGTTGGGGCCCCGTATCATTGATACGGCGGTAGCTACGCCCATGTGCTAGCTCAGGTGTCGTCTTCGTCACTTGATCGTAGTTCAACATTATGAGGTCCTTTGCCAATAGCTCTCGTGCTGCTTTTCAGTACGACCTTAATATAACACACAGTTTAAGGAACATTACGAATTTCGTGTGCACTCATTAATCGTACTGCATCCCATAACACTTCGGATTATTTCTTAAGTCGTAATTTTCTCACTTTCATCTGGAGGTCGCGGAAACCCAGTGGTCAGGGTCACGAACTGATGGCCAAACGTGATGAGTTCGAATTAAGCTCCGCTGAAGACCCGCTGTGTAGAAGGGCTGATACACGTAAAATCTGTCGATGCTCAAACGTCCTCCCGTTGGCTCAAAATTTTTTCTGAGTATCATTAAACGGATGTATGAGTTGTTAATCGTGTTTTTTTTTGGGGGGGGGGGCTTTGGTGCCTCCCAAGCTTAAAAATGTGTTCAAAAGTGTGAGTTATTTTGCATAAAGTAAATTCAACCTTCAGAACATAACCGTAGTGACGCAGACAAGGATTTCCCTAGGTCCGGATCCCTCCAATGGTCCTTGATTTTTTTTTCGATTGATAAAATCCTGTGTATATAGTATGTAAAATCTAATGAAGTATTTGTTTTTAAAAATTTCTTTTCATAAATTAATGCTAATTATTTTCTCAAGAATAAATTTTTTTTTACTGTTTTTTTTGTTTTTTTGTTCCCGACTGTTAACAAAACCAAAAGAAATATGCTTGACGGGGCATATTGGAGCATGCTACTTACTCCTCCTTGAAAAATTCCCGTGTGCGCCGCTGCATTACCGCATCATTTTTCCTTAAAAGTATACACATCTACCGATTTTTATAGAGCGGGGGGGGGGGGCACATAGTTAAATTTTCAGTTTCTTACCTGACTTTCTTACCAACTCCTCCCTTTGGAGGAACGAGTGCAAAAAAGCATGCTCAACATGTGTCTAGTTAGGGAGGGCGTGTCCCGAATCTAATGCTGCGCGTTCGTAAACGAAAAAGCAACAGAAATTGCTGTATATTAAAAAATGAATAATGATGCGCGAGTCACGCTAAGCCCGCGTTAAAATTAGGGGTTGCAGACTATTGTTTTCCAATTATTCTTTTAGTACGCATTAAGGGTCGATCAACGTCATCACTTATTATAAATGTTTTAAAAACCTCCCTTCGTATTGACTACTTGACTTCCTAGATAAAGAAAATTGCCTGCTTATAAATGATCTGGATTTATTTCGCCCCAAGTTCATTATCAGTTCATTGAGAATTTCGGCAGATAATCGATGGATTTTGATCGAGTTTAGTTGTCGGATTTATCTTTTTTTATTCCTCCCCACCTCTGCCGTGTCGGGACGTGTAATATTTAATTATCAAGGGAATGCCTTCCATGCTATTAATTTGTAGCCGTTTATTTTCCTGCTATATAGATATTTAGTACGGACGCTTGTAATTAAATGTAATGGTCACGCGCTAGAGATAGTTTAATTAACTAGATGGGAAGTCTGTTAGATATTCGCAATTTGACACGCGAATTAGATCCGAGGCACGAAAATTTGCATTTTTGTTAATGCGCATTAATATTTTGCGTTAATTATTAATTTCCATTGGGAACACATTGATGGTTGTAGTGTAGTAATATGCTCATGTAGCAATATTTTCTTACTAAGTATCCATTGTTTGTAGCGAATGAATGTTGTATGTTTATGAAGCGTTATCAGCTAACCTTAATTAAGCAGGTTTTCATAACTCCTGTGAGAAAAATTTAGAGAAAGCTGTAATTTGTTTTACCTTGATATATGTCAAATTAATTTTGTGCATTTGCATATACCGGTGTATAACGCGCACTTTTAACACAAAAAATGATCGAATTTATGGATGCGCGTTATACGCCGGGTATAAAAATGTGATCTGCATAGGATCGGAATAATGTTTATTTAAAAGAAATGACACTCATCATGAACTAAAAGGATTGTAGTTCTAGAAGTATACTATCCCCCCCCCTAAAGCCTTGGAGTAATACCTCGAATGTGTGAGTGAGTGAATATTAACGTCGCATTATTTAGCAACACGAGGGCTTTTTGGCGACGGACCGCGTCATTTTGAACCATGGTCAAGTGACGCGGACGACACCTGAGCTGGCACCCCCTCTCCTAACTACCACACCAACGGGAGGACGTTTGAGCTCTCGACAGATTTAACGTGCATCTTGCCCCTACACGGCGGGTCTTCAGTGTTACTGGGTCTCGAACTGATGACACGCTAGCCATGATCCGATGCCCTGACCACTTGGCTACCTCGGCCACGTAATACCTCGATTGAATGGCTGTAAAATATAAGAGCATTGCGTAAGTACATTTCAGGTTTCTTCGTAAAAAAGGGGGTGCGCGTTATACGCGGCGAATATACCTAAAAATTAAAAAATGACGTATGAAAGCATAGGTACGCGTTATACGTCGGATTTTACGTACGGTATTCTGTGGGGAACTTGTGTTGTAGTCTTTGATATCAAATGGAAGATAATATTTCATTATAATTTGCAGAGGGGTTGTTGGTTTTGGTATCAATACGATTGATTTGATTAAATATCAAATTTCAACATTTTGTAGAATTTACAAAAATTTGATACTCATCTTATGGAATTGGTATTTTATATGATCTGTAAGCAGCATCGTATGGTATTGTTTTTCTTCCTGTACCTAGAAACTTATATCGTGTCCCTATACTTTCTCAAAAGGGAATTTATATTGTAGTGACTCGAAATGGGGTATTTCAGTATTTAAGAGACACCTGAGCTGGCACCCCTCTCTGTACTTCCACACCACCCCCAACGGAAAATTTTGAGTCTTGATAGATTTAATGTGTATTAACCTCTAATCAGCGAATTCTTCCAGTGGCTCTGGAGTCCTAAACTCCTGACACATCGGACACGAGTCTGCAACTCTTATCACAAGGCTACTTTTCTGTTTGAAAGATAATTTCTTTGATTTCTTTCTTCTGATAAAAATGAAAGATCATCGTGTCTTATCGGAGGAAAAAAATTGGAAAAGTGTGGGCAATTTTTTAAATAGATGCTGCTAATTCTGAAATTTGATTAAGTATCTCCCAATAAACAACCCTCAAGTGAAGAAATAATATTTTTACACCTATTCAAGTATTTGTGATATTCAATGTAATTTTTAACGCAAAGCCAAATTTCCGGGGGGGGGGGGGAGTTTTTTTCTTTTCATTCTTAATGGGTTGCATAAAATATTTGAGAAATATTTAAAAAAAATTTTGGACCTCTATCTCAGAGAATTGTAATATAGTCCTTTTACCAAAGGTATATCCAGCAACGATCTTCAAGAGGAGAATTTGGCATTACATTACATAAGTGTTATTTTAAATTTTTTTCCTCTCATTTTGCTGCTTGATTTTTTCCCTCTTCATAAAAAAGAAGTTAGATGTACGACTCCACCCTTCTATGATGACCTTAACCGTAGTCCCAGTTGGGGTTTGTGTAAGAACATGTTGTTAAATTCCATTACAGTGACTGTTTGATATAGCGACTTAAGCCCCTTAGTGGCAGTTGTGCAGCGAGTCTACTGTATTATTTATTCGCTATCTCGGGGCTAAAGTTTCGGTCTTCGCTCGTTAAATATTTCACCGAGCTTGGGGATAGTGTGTTCTCTCTGCTGCTTTCCTTTCTTGCTCTTGAATTGTTCGTTTCTTTATTAGAACTCTTGGATAAGATTGAAGTTAAATATCCGTCCTCTTGTAATTAGTTTGTGAAAGTAGAATTATTTCAAACTTTATACGTTATGATTTTAGATACATTTTACATATAAAATCTATTCCCATTGACATGCCGAATACGAATTCCTCTTTCCGTTCATTTTCCAAATAAAAAATTATGGTGCAAAAACTATGGTTATCAGAGATGTACCAATGACAAATCAATGACAAAATAAATAAGCAACATATAGGGTTAGAAATTAAACTATCGTGGTATTCATTTTACTTTAGAGCAATTGAGTTGGAAAATATCCCAGCTGTTTCATCCACATGTTTGAAAATTACAGGAACTAATTTTTTTTTTTTAAATTCGACTTATACACGAATTTTGAATTTTGAGTAGAGTTTTGAAGAAAAAAACGCACTTTCGGCTTATATTCGGAAATATGCGCTATTTTTCTGTCTGAAAATATTTTATGAGTTTGGTTCTGGATATTTCACATTGGGAAAAGAAACCCATAAAGTTAAAAATTTATAATATAAGGTTTATATATACTTATATTAAAAAGCAAAAAAAAAAAAAAATAATAATAATAATAATAATAATAATAATTATGAAATTTATTGTATACGAGGTTGTTGGGTTTGTTTCTATCGGAGATGAGTATAGTTGCAAAATATGATCTTAATATTGGAGAAAATTGAAAAGAATATAATCCTTTTCTCCCATCAGTCTCGTAACGTACACCCCCGCAATCTCCACATTGCGGGGTGGGGGCTGGGACTCTAGAGGGCCCTAAGCTTGGACTGACGCTAAGTATATATTTGGCTTGGGGCCCTAAACCTTAGTTTGCAGGGGGGGGGGCTAATATTCTCCGTTACATGACTGTCTCACATGTAGAATGCCTTTCATTTTTCTTTAGAATGTTATGAACTTAATATAAGTGCCGCTTATGCCTTTTGAATGAGAGAATGATACAAACTTACTTACCCATTCCGAATTAAGGGTATTAAGGTGCTCATGGGGCGAATCTTAGGATCGTTCGATTCTTATCTCGATTTGGTTCGAAATAAAGTCCTTTTACCCTAATGGGATGCAAAGTCGGCCTCCAAGAACCCAGTTCAGAATCGTCTGGGCTCATAACCGAATGGCTGGCGACACACCCATTCGCGTTCCTTCTTTGAAATGACCTATCCCCTATAAATTATAATATTCTGGCGTTTAAGCCCATAAAACATTATTTCTTTTGAATTCGCATGAATTATGGATTACAATAAAAGTTTCGCTCTTCGAGGTTTATTGTACATTGGCAGTTGCGTGCTAAACATTACAGAAATTGAAAGTCGTAAAAGCTTGTAGTTATGATTGGGCAATGGCATATTTCTTCCTTTCGGAAATTTTTCCTGACGGGGGAAAAGTTGTAGATTATTGTTCTGTTTCGGCCGCCTTGAGTGATGAGCTATAAATGTGTGTTGGTTAGGTTGTACGCAAAAATAAATAAATGTTGAATACGGCATCCACGATCAATATCATTCTCTCTCCATTCTTAAAGAAATCGTCTCGGAGCTGATTTGCTTAAATTACGAGAAAGACCAAAGGAAGAATGGTGAGAATAAGAGGTAATTTTTCACGGGGAAAAAGGTAAATCTTATCCTGAATGCGAGTTTCAGTTTCTTCATCTGAATGTGGTTGGATCTGGATGGAACTTGTCTGCTTTTCCAAGTTGAAATTCTTGCTGAAGTTTAGAACCATGGATGGCAACAAGCAGTAGTGCACTGTTCTCGTACCATGCTTCAATACGCCGCCCAACATATTAATTTAATTTTGTCGATTTTCGGGAACAAAAAACAGTAAAAAATTAATTAATAAATGAATAATTAGCGTTAATTAATAAAATTAACTATAAAAACAATTAATTTTTGCGTACTATATACATAGAATTACAATAAATTCAAAAATAATCAAGGGCTTTTGAGGGGGGGGGCGATTCCGGACCTCCAGGACAACCCGCCACTGGCAACAAGTGAAATTATGTGTTGAGAGAAAAAAAATTAATAATTGAAACTTTACGGAAAGTTTTGAAAAAATTATTTCTCGTGTACCTTTATATTTTAAGTAAAATTAAAGCATAAGATTTTGTAAATTGTATTGAATTATATTGAATTAATTGTAATTTGTATTCAATTTTTGTCTACTTATTGTGAGCTATTGATACTACAAATGCTGGTAAATTCTCTGTATCAGGAGTTCTTAAACTTTTTGGAGTGAAGACACCATTTTTTGTACAAAAATTTTGTGAGTCCCCATAAACTTCGCATTGTGTGTAAAACAAATACAGTAAATGGTTTCATTATAATTTAAGCCGCAAATGTATATCGCTACATGTATTTTCTCGTCTTTATTATAGGTACAATGTGTTAAACTACTTCATCTAACAACATAATCGTCGATATCCAAAAGCAATAAAAACATCTCAAAAACTTTGCATTTGTTCGCGGACGCAGGGCGTTCTTGGAAAATTAGCGGGCCGATTGGCTTGCAAAGGTTGCAACCAAGCGCAAAATTGACATTGCCGTTAATATTCCTAAGTCATTTTACAAGAAGATTATGAAAGAAAGAATAGTGAAATATTGGAACCAAGAATATCTCATTTCAAATAAAGGGAGCTTAACAAAGATTTTTTTTCAACCATTAAATACGAGGCTGCCATGCCTTCATTTTTATACTAATTACAAAATAACCCAATTTCTCACTGGCCATGGTAACTTCAAAAGCTACTTGAGCAAATTTCTTTTAGTTCCGTCATCTTCCTGTGATTGTAATATTATTGAAGAAAATGTACAACATGTGCTCCTTCTGTGTTCCAAGTACGTCAGAGAGAAGAAAGATCATAAGACTGGCTTTCAAGGGGCTTAATATTAATTGGACTTCGAATCTTTACCAACTTCTTTCCATCAGAAGAGCTTTTAAAAAGTTCTGAGAATTTGTTGTAATCTTTCATAACCTCAAATTTTTCTCCTTTCCTTTGTAATGTGCGATTAATACTTACTTCTGTGATCCCCGTGTGATACTTTGTGGTGCATGGAGATTTTATAATTGTTTTCAATAAATAAATAAAATGTGTTAATCTATTTGTCAATGGCGAACAAGTTATTTTATGTAAAAAAATATTTTAAAAATTCTAAAATTGTTGGCGACCCCAGCTGCAAGTCCCACGACCCCACGGTTAAGAACCAGAGTTCTAAACAATTTTATGTGTTGGTTAAGCCAAAAGTTCGTTTAAGCTTTAAAAGTTCATTTAAAAAAAGAAAAGAAGGAAAAAATTATGATAAAAAGAAGTGCGGTTTGCAAGAAAAGAATAACTTTTTAGTCGGATTTTTTCTTCTTCTTCTTGTAGCAAAAACAGATGTACGCAATGATAGAGTAAAATTGGAAACTATTGATGCACTATATAAAAACGACTGTACTTATTTTTAGAAAGACATCATCCGCGCAGAATAACGGTTTTTCTGTATTTTGTAACTTTTTTCCTCTTAATATTTTCTTCCTGCTGTAATTTGCACTTTGCCACTCGAAAATCTTGCACCTCGAGACTTAGCTTGATTGCCGTACTCTTCAAAAATCGTTGTCTTTTTTCTCAAGTACTTTTTATTGCTTACTTGCGGGAAAATGTGATGTTGACTCGCTCCTCGAAAAGAGACGTTTTTGGTTTCTCCGAGTGCTGTCGGATTATGTCCGAGAAAAAGATGTGTCACCGTATCTTTTCTTCGGAATTGATTCTGGAATATTGCCAATCTTCTCCACTGAGTAGCCTTTAATACCATGCCAATCCGCCTAATCCAATTTTCTCGTGGAGAAAATCGAAAGAGTTGCAGTTTTTTAAAAGACATGTATAGCCTATTTTTATCGTACACTTTCGCTCAGGGAATTGCAGAATGTCTTGCATTTCCTATTGCAGACTTGTAAATATATCTTGTCCAGGTTTTAATGGATATTTTATAGAAATTCGAGATATTGTATATGGTCAAGGCACACATAATGAGGGGGGGGGCGACTGCTAGTTAGTTAATAAGGTTGTGGTGTATTGAATATGCTTATGTGAAAAAACAATTGGCTTCACAATCAGAGATAATAGACCAGGTGAAAGTTAAATATGGCAAGCACACGATGACAGATTTCTTTTAAAAAAATATAATTATATTTAGATAACTGGAGGCCCAGTATCCGAGTGGTAACATATCGCGTTTCCACACCATAGTTTCGGGTTCTATCCTCGGGCTGGGCAAGGTCGACTTAGCCTTTCATCCCTTCAGTGGGTCGATAAATAAGTACCAAGCTTGCTTGGGGACTAAACACTGGAGATTTTTCTTCAGACTGACCACCTGAGCAGGACATTTGCTCATGCACCTCAGTGTCCAGTGGTCACGTATACTGAGATGGGCACTGTAGGCCTTGCCCCTCATGGGCTGTTGCACCACGGAGTTTAGTTTAGTTTATTTAGATAACTATACAAAGGGAAGATAGAACGCAGTGTGTTCTTTAAATGTTTTGTTGAATTTAGAGGTGTGGGTTTTTTCTCGTATGTTTGTCTTCAGTTGTTTTAAAATACTAATAATTTTTTTTTGAACGATATATTTTAGTTGAGGGAATGTGTGATATGTTAACTCAAAAAAAGTATTGATTTTAGCTAAAAAAAAACAGGAGAAACATTTATTCAAATGCATTAAAGTCGTTTTTAAATTCTTAAAAATTTAGTAGTATTGACATAATGAATATTCAATATTTTTTTTCCTTTGGACTTTAATGAATTTAAAATTTAAAGTGTTTCCCAGCGTGTTCAAATCGGGTTTTGTCCAAATACAGTCTTTGAAGACTAAACTTATCTCACTAACTTTAATATTTATTGTGGTCACGATGGCGCTTACTTTGTGACGGATCTATACGCGGCTCTACTAACCCCTTGGGAGTTCTTCTGTGGAAACAATATTATCAACCAACTTTCACCGAGTGAGGAAAGCGTGATTATGCAAATTAAGTATATTATAAAAATTCTGTATTCGCGAGTTTTAAGAGGTTAGCTGGTTGGTTGGAGGGTAAAGGATCGTGAAATGATTAAGCGCATTTTGAGTTTAGCAATTGAAGATTACTGAGAGTGGATTAATCGACAGTGATTAAACCCGGATAAGGATCACATTCAAGGACTCCAGTTTAGGACTTGACTTCATAAAAGTACAGGTATCGTGATCCTTATTTAAATAGAAGTTTAGCTTATTAGTGCGTGACGTAGTTGTTATTGAGCTTGCTTAAGTTATCGTGGAATCTGTTGAGGGTCCGTATTATTATCCCCAGGCTAACAAGTCTCACCTCCGCGCTCTGCTATCTGATCTGTTATCTTAATTAGATTATTATTGTGTCTGCTTGATATTTTGGTGACAATAATATAATTAGAGTGCATCATGTCTACTAATTATTCAGTTTCTCCCACACACCTAGCCGGGTCTGAGGGTAGACAAGGGATTTCAGAGGGAAGCTGGAACCAACAGGCATTACAAGTTGTCATGGTCACAGACTCGTGGTTGAAGTGTCTTGAGTTAGAGTCCTACTGCAACTGAAGACACGCTATATAGAGGGTTTGATGCAGTTAAAGCTATCGTGGCTCAAAACCTTCCCATTGACGTGGAAGTTAGGAGAAGGGTACCAGCTTAGGTGTCTTTTGACCGAGGTTCAAAATTACAAGATCCGGGCGCGTTGCCAATAGCTTTCGTGTTGCTTTTTTTGTGTTGACGTCAACAAACACTTTTTTCATTAATCATTGAAATTTCAAAATTCCTGGCATCTTTTTGCTAATATTGAAACAAGTTTCTTCATATAAAAATTATTGTAAAAGTTATGAAATTGTTTGGGATTTTTAGTCGCGAAAGCTTAGCTGCAACTATGATTTTCTTTGAAACTTACCTGTTTTTGTTCACAGAATAGTTTTCAATGTGACATATTTAATATACACTGATTCTCAGAACTGAAACTTGAGCTCTAGTCCCCTGATTTAAACCAGTGCTTTCTATATTTGAATATTAAATCTAGAATTATAAATATTTCTTTAGTTAGAGAGTTACGATCCCTTTAAAAGAAACCCATAAATATATGTAAGAATGTAAAGTAGATAACTGATAACTAACTTGGAAAAAACGCCCCTCTAAAATCCGTATTTCTGATAAACATCGGGTGAAAGTTTCGCTGTATTTTGTATATTTCATGGTACTTTCGGAGGAGAAGCCGAATTTACGAGGTTGTTTGCCGACTCGCGTGTGAGATCATATATCTTCGCTGTGTTGAAGATGGAGATGAAACAGCATAAATCTTGAGATTGGTTTTGGTTACTGTCTTCTCAATGAGCAAGTTTTTCTTTTCGGACGCCAAATTTGGCACGCTTATCTGTTTTCACAAAGATCCCTAGAAATCCCGTTCTATATGTATATTTTTTTAAAAATTCAATTTAGAGGGCTTAAAAAAATCAATTTTCGAAACTATAACATTGTTGTTTAGTTTTCTTTAAATAAAGTTAAAAGTATTTCCTTAAATTTCTTTAATATAATTCTGATCTTTGAAGTATTGTACAGAACTCGCTTGATATAATTGAAATAGTGATCATAACGTGTACGTGAAATTTAGAATCATGCTCAATCAGTGAGTTACAAGTATATGAAATAAATAAACGTTCACAGTTCAACTGATAATTAGAGATTGAATTTTTTTCTACTGAATAAGAAATAATTTTTTCCCTTTTGTTTCTGGTTCATTCTGAAATCCGTGTTTTACATCGATTGTGACTCTCGCATGAGAGGCTTTTAAAGGTTTTTCTTTTTAAATTGCTGTTTAAAATTCTTCTGGGCTTAAGTTTATTTTTAAATACCCGCAATTTATGGGCAGATTTACCAATTTTAGCGCCAAACACCAGAAAAAATTAGTTGTTGGCGCATGCTTTCCAACGATTTGTCGTGGTTTCATGTGTCCGAGTGAGTGTTAACTTCGCACTATAAAGCAACAAGGAGATATTGGTGACGGACCTTTAAATTTTGAACCATGGTCAAGTGACGAAGGTGGCACCTGAGCTGGCACCTCCTTCTCTAGACATCACGCCACCAGGAACGTCTTAAGACTTCTTGCTGCCCTTGGCGCATACACTAAAAGTAGGCCTTGAGCCTCTACCCAGTTGTAGGCCCCGAGCTTCTACCCAGTTGTAGGCCCCGAGCTTCTACCCAGTTGTAGGCCCTGAGCTTCTACCCAGTTGTAGGCTCTGAGCTTCTGCCCAATTGTAGGCCCCACCTATGAGCCTCACAATTAGACAGTACATACTATACGTTGTCAAATACTCATACAAACAATGACTCGAAACAAATGTGTACCGTATGTGCAATCGTACAAACAGGTTCGACAGAATGAGTAATGAGGGTGTTTGGTGATAGACCTAAACATGGGCGACAGTCAGTACCAGTGGCGTAACGTACACCCCCACGATGGGGGGGGGCTAAGCCTGACTGCCGCCAAGTACTACCCCTTGTAAAATCAAATCCAACTTGGGGGCCCAAAACCTGACTTTGCAGGGGGCTCATTTTCAGTACACGTTGTCAAATACTCATACAAACAATGACTCGAAACAAATAAATGTGCATTATTTACAATCGTACGAACAGGCTCGACAGACGGCCACCTTTTGACTGAATGAGTAATGACGGTGTTTGGTGATAAACCTAAACATGGATGACAGTCATTATCAGTGGCGTTACGTACACCCACACGATGGGGGGGGGGGGCTGAGCCTGACTGCCGCCAAGTACCTACTCTTTGTAAAATCCAACTTGGAGGCCCAAAACCTGACTTTGCAGAGGGGCCATAACGTTTTCCGTTATGCCACTGGTCATTACATGTTACCAGTTGACATATCGTCCGAAATTTTCTGTTCTTCGGAGAAAATAACCGAAAATACCATAGTTGGTCCATGCCTTTAGATGTCCCTGCACACTACGCCAAAGGAAAGACGTTTGAGCCACGACAGATTTAACATGCATCGTGCCCTAAACACAGTGGGTCTTCAGTGACACTAGGGCTTGAATTCAAGACACGCCGTTCGTGACCATGACCACTTGGATACTGCGGCCACTTCATGTGTTCAAGAGCTAAAGCATTTTAAATTGATACGTATAAGTAAGTCTTGGGTAAATAGAACTGTTAAGTGAATCCTGTAATTTGAAAGGTTCTGTACCAAAAATCATTGTATCGTGGTGTAAAATTTGTGTGTGAATCAAAAATTTAAAAGAACTGCTAGTCCGCAGTGACGTCTTAAGAATTTTTGAGGCCCTGGGCCAAGAGAAATCTTTAAGATTTTTTGAGGCCCTAGGTCCCTATGCAAAAGTAGGCCCTACCTGCGATCTTTAAAAGTAGACGGTACCTAACATCCATTGTCAAATAAAATAAATAAATGTGCACAAATCACAATCTCAAAAACCTAGGCACGAACCCTCTCGACAGATGGCCGCATTTCGACTATATGAGTTGAATGATTGTTAATAGTATTAGGTCTAAACATGGACAACGGTCAGCTTATAATAATACAGTCTTACCATTTTTGCCAGTTGACACGCAATTTGAAATTCCCTGTTTTTCGGAGAATATGTACGGGAGTAATATTTGACCATTAAAATTGTTCGGAACATGATCCTGTTCAGACAAAGTCGAGAACTCAACTAGGTCCCACCGAAGGTGAAGCTCTGGACCCGGGCTCAGTTGGCTCATACCCTAAGTCGTTCCTGCTGGTCCATCGATTAGAAACCAAATAAGTAGCCTTCAAATCATAAATTTTGTTTTTACATGCATTTATTTAATCTACAAAATTTATTTTTGATACCATTTTTTATTCTTAACATTACTTATGTTCCATATCATTTTTCGTCTGTAAATAAAGACGACAGAGTGTTATGAAGAAATATGAGAGTAAATGCCACATTTAATTTTTAAATGTTCAAAGGGGGCTCCTTCCCCTTAGATTCGGTTTGGATTTTCTCCGGAAGTCCACTAAAAAGGTTATAAAAATGTAGATTACTTCACAAGAATTATACAAATGTCTCTCTTCTGGATGTTAGGAGAGTTGATTGATTTTTCGCCAACGCCGCCAAGCCCATGTTGAGTAAGAAGTCTCGTCTGTGCGTAGGTAAAGTCTGGATGGATTGTTGTTGCTCCGAAATTCCCGAAGGAAACGACCGGAGTTTTTACGACTTGAGCAGACATCAAACATCCCAGGGAATTCTCTCGTCAGCAACGCCACTGGGGCGATGTGTTTTTACTCTTCCTGCAAGAGTACATTACTTTTCTGTGCTCTTCTTGTTTGTTATCACATCTGTGCCTTCCCTTCGCGCTCTCTCTCCCAAGTATTTTTATGAGTCTGGATTTACCTACCCTTTCGATTGCTCAACTTGTATGGCCCAATCGAATCAACTGGATGTTGTTATGTGCCTTGTTCTCTATTGTTGAAGTTGCTGTGAAATGTATTGAATGACATTCCATATACATGCTGCAATGGTATCTAGTCAGGATGTTATGCTGGAAAGTGCTTCAGAATATATAAACCTCAGTCTCTTTTAATTTGTATCTGTTAACTTTTTTTTGGGGGGGGGATTATATACTAACGTTTAAATTTGAATCTGATGTATGGTAATCTTCTTAGAATTTTCTTAACAAATTCCAATATTTATGTTTGGAATTCCTTCTTTAAATTTATCAGAATGATCAGATTTAGTTTTCAAGAATAATTACAGTTTTTGAGTAATATTTAAATACGTACGGTGTATGTGTGTGTTTCAAATGAGAATTGAACCTGTCATATATTTCCGTTTATAAATCGAGAAATTTCAGAACGCTTTTAAGGGTACGCTTGTATACGGAACGCTTATTTTCAAATCCGCTGATTTTGGAAAAACTGTAGTCTAGGACAGTGGCTCTAAAACGTGACGTCCGTGAGTCACCAACCCCAGTCAAGGGGGTTCGCGAAGGTATCTCATTTAATGTTAACATTTCTCTTTTTTTTTATAAACTGAAAGCCCTCGTGGAAAAATTCAAAGATGTGTTATCCTCGACTAGATCACTTGATTACTCCTAATAAACCTTTAAATCATTTAGGCGTGAGTTGGGAGTCAAGGAGGGGTTTTAGAAATCTTAGAGGGCCGTGATGTCAGGCTGATAAGTAAAGGGAGTGTGGTGATCGAAAGTTTAAAAGAACCGCTGGTCTAGGGAAAACCTTTTTTAATATTTCCGTTAGCCAGGCTCAAGCGATATTAATCTTTTAACTTTTTGTGTATTTTGAATGGAAATTTTATTCTAAAAGAAGTCCCATAAATCTTTTAAAGTTAGCTTCAGAATCCGAGTTCCCGGATAGTTCTTAAAATTTACATGAACTCATTAGTTGTTTCAATGCATATACCCACTATGCGGCGAGTTTTCCCCCCAGGACAAGAAACATAAGTCGACGATCACTTACCGTTTGGGAATTTCT
>BMAO01011579.1:0-19171 GCA_019973975.1 Trichonephila clavata | reverse complement strand
TTGACAGGAAAGTGATTGGGATGACAGAAAATTCAACATTTTGGTTCTGATGGGCATATAATAGTTTTAAAGAAAAAATGAGGCATTTAATCCAGTGAATTTATGTGGAACAAGAGCTCCTCCACCTCCATGCTTCAACACAGAGGTGTTCTTGCGGGGGAGGGGGGTGTAAATAGGCTTCAGGAATTAGGTATTTTTTGATGGTATTGAGAATCATGAGCTCTATTTAAATATTTTAAAGAGAAATTTTAAATTATCCTCTCAAAATTTGGATATTTCAGACGACTTCATTTTTTAACAGGATAATGACGCCAAGCGAACTGCTCTCAATGTACACTGCTGGTGTCTCTATAACTGTACCCAAAAGTTTGAAAACATGTCCTCAATCAATTTATTTAGCCCAGCAGAGCATATTTGGGGAGAACTAGATTTAAAATAAAAAGAAAGCATGACATATAAACACATAATGGGAAGTAAAAATAATAATCACAGAAGCATGGAGGAAAATCAATGCAGAAATTACAAAAACTCAATAAATCTATATCAAGATGTCCAAAAGTTGTTGTGGACACTAAAAGATATCCTACTAAGTTCTAAATTAAGAAAGAAATACAATATTTAAAGCTATGTTGAGATTTTTGTTAAGTGTTCTAAGACTTTAGTGGCGTAATTTTTCAGGAGCTTTTTGATTATGAATTTTTAAAAATAATAGTTATACAATTTTTAAAAAAATAATTATGTCATTCCACCAAGAACAAGCTACAGATATAAAAAAATTACAATTCCAAAATATTAATTTTTATTAGTCGGAAACAATAAATTTTATAGGAAATTGCAAGTGTACGAACACTTTTTGGGTTCACTGTATATACACAGAGATTAGAGTTTGATTCATAACACAGATAGAACTAAATAAAACATGTTCTGAAAATTTAAATTCAATATCTTAAAAATATTTTGTGTAGGGATCAGCATCTGGTTTTGTTAACTCCAATTCCAGTTTACTAATTATGCTATAACTTTGCTTCTAGATATCATAGAAACAAAAATAGAGTGTTTTTGGAATCTTAAATGTATAGTCTTTAAAATAAAAACACAAAAGTAATTTTTGAAAATTTTCACCAAAACTGCGAATTTTGGGTAGTCACATATCTTAATGAAATTTACTTGATTCATAATAAGTCACATTGTTGATTTTTTGGGCACTTGCTTATAGGCAAATAATAATTTAAGTATTCCTTTGCTACATTGGAATAGTTTTATTTTCATATTGAACTTTAAAATAGCTTGCATGTCTTGAAAAAGGCAAGCCTACAAAATAAATTTTTGTTTTCAATTAGTAATCTTTTTAAGAGACTAATTTCTTGTAGATTTTAAAGAACTTTTCTAGCTTATTGGTAAACATATGGAAAATGTCTTAAAAGTTCTCATAAAGAAATTATTTCATTACATTTATTTTATGGTTCCTTTATTGTGACTATAGTGTTTTGTTTATTTGGATGAAAATAAATGAAGTATATATATCAGATTCTTTATATTTAACCCAATATAAATATATTTTATGCTTTTACTCATTAAAGAAAGGTAGAGAAAAATTATGTTTTTACCATAAAATCTGGCATATCATGTATACCATCGTATTACATGCACTTATACTTTCAAGTAGCAATTTTTAATTTTTATGTTTATTTGCTGAAAATGTGCACCCCAATTTTCATGAAGAAACCTGAGATGTATGCGAGTCATGCTCTTAAAGTTTGAAAGTCATTTATTCTAAGCTTTAGTAAAAAATAGTATACATCTAGAAGTGCAACCCTTTAAGTTCATAAGGAATGCCATTTCTTTTAAATAACCATTATTTTGATCTATGTAGAAATCTAATTTTTTTTCCTGTGCTCACATTTTTTAAAGCTCTTATTTTTATACCTGGTATATAACGTGCACGCATAAAATTCAATCTTATTTTTTGTGTTAAAAGTGTGCACCATACACCAACCAGATTTTACGATACATATTACCACAACAATGCCAATGTTCAAGATAACGTGCCAAGTTGGTGACCCTGATTTTGCATGTGTCGTATGCGCCAGATTGACTACCATGTGTTGTATTACATATAATTTCACCAATATGGTTGCAATATTATGAAAGTACCAAAAATTAATACAGCTTGGGTACAAAAACTCCTGTATGCAGGTATGTTGTACACAAGTGAAAAAACATAAATCTTGGTACTTACGTATTATCACAACCAATTGGTGACATTATATGAAACAAAGCACCTGTTTGCCAATTCAGCACGTTCAACACACAGGAACTCGGAGGGTACTTGTGTATTTTTGCGACAATCGCTGACTCTAAATAACTCGCTGAGTTGGCCACCCCGATTTCCTATGTGTGGTACACACTGAATTGGCTGCCAGGTGCTTCATTTCATATAATATCGCTAATAGGTTGCAATAAGACGCAATTACCAATCAGGGTTGCCAACTTGGTGTGTTATTATTAGATTTGGCATTTGTTGTGATAATACGTAATTTGTTCAGTCTGACGTATTTGAAGCACAATTAATTTAAATTATAGTTTTAAGAAACATGCTTTTTTATCAAACTAAAAAGTAAGAAATAAACCTTAATATAAGAATAAAATGATTAACTAGAAAATTAATGTCATCGTGGTAAAGGCGTGGGGTCCTCTGTACTACATTTTTACACTAACTCTGCATTTTGGAATAGAACTAGTAAGAAATTATAACAATTGATATTGAGCACCCCACTCTTTTATATGCAGTTATTATTTTTCCAGTTTCAATTTTATTTTTTTCTGCTTTTTTCTTGGCATTTCTAAATACCTTTTGTTCTATTTCTTTAAATCCTGGCATTCATATTTTTCTAATTGGTTTTCTATAAAAAAAAGTACTTAAGTTTTTGCTTCTTAATGTAATTCCTTTTTTGCCAGGAATAAGCCAATCTTTTAAATTATTGTCATGTTGAGTTCTTAGTGGGAGACCATCATCATTGATTGAATACTATTGGATGCCAAAATTTTTGCAGCGATTTCAAAACCACTTCTAAAAGATGTTTAATGTGTAGTGTACTGATAGCAAATTAGTTCCTGTATATATTGTTCCAATGTGTGGTATTTTTTTAACTGTTGTTTTTATAAATGTGAAATTCAGGTAGACGTGCAATATTTATAAAAATTGTATTTTTTAAATCTTTTATCTTGTTTCTAAATTATGAATGCTTTATTTTTAATTTGCACTAATTTCATTTCTGCTTGTTAGTACAAATCTTGATTTTTAATGTTTCCACTCATAATTTGTTTTAAATTTTGATATAGCTCTGAATTTTTTTTTATACATATTTTATGGATAAAATTAATCTATGAATTTCATACATTTTGCACTTTCTGCCAAAGACCATTGGTTTCACATTGTAGCTTTGTCATTATGTTCTAAATACTCATACAGGCATAGCATATCACTACATGTGTTATGCTAAATTTTGTAGATAGTCATTTCGAAAACTATATAATTATGCACAACCTTTGTAAAAATTTTACTCTAATGAGAACTTTCAAAATTCCTTTCAGAACCAGCTATCTATAAATTCTGCAGTAAATAATTTAGATGACTCGCATATCCTAACATGTAATTTATTTGAAACAACACTGTTTGAAAGGCATTTTCACTCACATTTTGTAACTCAAAGACATGATTTGATAAAAAAATTAAAAAGTTGTTTATTTATGTACTTTTACACACTTTCCTATATTTACAATGTATATTACACTAAAACATAATCTGTTCTGCACAAATAAGGATGGAGTTGACTATAATATGGATTAGATAGTGTTTATAAAAAAAAAATTTCACTTATATTCTTGTTTATTTTTTATGTATATATGTATGTGTACAATTTCCAGAATAAATATTTCAGCAATATAATTTTGGTTTGTTTTATTTTTCTTGTTAACAGTGAATAATTGAAAAAAGGTATTGAAAATAAAATTCTGTACAGCGAGTAAAATTGCTAAATTATGATTCTATTGGTCCTTATGATGTTATTTTTTTTTCTGAATGGGTGCTGAAAACTTCTCTAAAAGCTCTTTCCATTAGGTTAAAAACTAAATGTTTTGTTAATGCAAAAATGTACTGTTAGAGTTGTTTTTACATTCTTCTAAGGACTAAAATTTTTAAGTATTTTAATTAAAAAAAACATTAACTTAAAAACTATTATATTTGTTTTCTTTGGTGATAGGAAAGTGTAAAATCAGTTGCTTTAACAAAAAACGAGCTTAGTTGGTAATATAGCAATGCATTTTCTTTATTTCCATGTGGATAGGTTTCTATTTAAACAAAACAATTGATATAAAGAGTACTTACACACCTGGGCCTAATGAGTGTTACTTTAGTCAAAAGGTTTTTTTCTTCAGGTTACATAATATGTAAAAAAGCTATTTCTTTCTGGCATTGTTTTGAAATTTTTACTTAGAAAAATCTGTTATTTATCATAATGTTTCCTAGATATTTCTAATAACTTATTATTGAAGGGCTGAATTTTTTTAAATAAAAGTTAATTTTCTGCTTGTATATGATTTTAAGGAAACAATATAATGCTTCTAGAGAAACATAAATATAAATAATGAATCAAATTGCTTTTGGAACTAGTTCAAAATGCATACACATTTGTTAAACGATAACATCGAATTTATTTTTGCAGTTTTCAAAGATTTATATTTGCGGCATAAGTTCGAAGACATGCAGTTTGTGATCAAATAATAGTTGCATTTTTTTTCTTTCGAAAAGTAATATTTTTGTTGATACTTGCGTATTGTCGCCACCGTATTGGCGACATTATATAAAACGAAGTACATGGTTGCTAATTCAGTGCGTAGGACACATGCGAAATCGTTACTGCCAATTTGGCGAGTTATCTTTAACTTAGGCACTTTCGTGATAATATGCGAGTACCTTTTTGTTACACACAATAAATGTAAAATGAATTTTGATTTCGAAGTTAAGTGTAAAAATTTCATGAAATGAAAATAAAATAATACGTAAGATGTAGAAAGTGAAAATTTACAACTCAGGTATCACATTTTTAAATCCCTTAAGATTTGGGTTAATAAATATTTTTCTGTTAAAAATTCATATTAGATACAACAGTACCGAAAATAAATGCTATACATACTCATTTTATTGTTTTAACTCATATTTGATACATTAACAAATTCAAATATGAGTGCATTATATACTCATATCGATCTTTCATTCTCAAAAATTTGATCCCGTAACAGGTTCAAAAATGAGAATGTACTTGTGTCTCAATATGAGAATATGCGATTCTCAGATTTGAGTAAGCGTGCATCGGAGCTATTTTGAGAATGTGAAGTATTCAAAAGTGAGCTGTTTTCTCTCAGTTTTGAACATCGTTTCTCGCAGTGTATGCTATTTTATTGCATTTTCATATTAGTAGCTAAATAATGCTTTAATATGTATGAATTTGCATGCACACCACAAGAAACACACACGTTGATAAATATTACAACAAAGGTGACATCTGGCGCTCGCTTTACTGACTAGAAATCGGGGTGAAAACAGCATTCTATTTTTCAATTCCTACTACTAGTTCTCACTCTCTCCCCATATATATTTATTTATTAACAAATGTGTCTTGTTCAAATTTTCAATCAGTATAATAAAATACTTTTTATTCATCCACTGAAGTTCAAATACTTTTTTAAAGCTTTTAGTGAAGGACACACTTGATGTTAATACAGTTTTTTCAAATATTAATTCATTAATTATTTTTTTTTTAATTTTAAATTTAATCTGTGTGATTTCTGACGTAGTTTGAATTATCTGCAATAGATGTTGTCAGTACGTTTTTCTATGAATTTTTTCTTGTCTTCAAATACATTTTTTTAAACTTGTAGTGGATGACACTTGATGTTAATACAGGTTTTTCAAACATTAATTCATTAATTCGAAAAAATTTCTTTGTTGACCTAAGTAGGAATTGATTATTAAAAAAAATTATATTACTTATTATAGATATATTCCAGTTTCTTCGGATCATCAAATAAATTTGTTTATTTAGTCCAGATTTCTAGAAGCATAGCAAAGCAGAAACATATGTGCAAGATATTCTACAATAGGTCAAAAGAATTGTTCTAAAGTTTGGGGGGGCGGTAGCTTAGTGGTCATAGTCATGAGCTCGTGACCGGCGGGTTCAAGTCCTCGTAATACTGAAGACCCGCCGTGTGGAGGAGCTGTTATAAGCTAAATCTATCGAGGATAAAAGTCCTCCCGTTGGTGTGGTGTGGCAGATCAAAGATGGATCCTCCTCAATATGGCTCGAAATTACCAGATCCGTCGCCAATAGCTTTCGTGTATCCTTAATATACACTCAATCTCCAATGAGCCGACTGGGTGGCATGGTTGGTTTGTCGCTGGACTTCTGCACCCCAGGTTCAACCCCGGCCCAAGTCAGTGGATTTTTATGATGCAGAAAATCGACAGCGGCCATGTCGTATGATTACGCGGCATGTAAAAGATCCTTAGAGTGTCTGTTTGGCTTAGATGTTTTCAGCAAAATTAAATCCTAGTACATGTTCGCATCGTCAAGAGCTCAAGTGCCTCCCTCTGAAGAGGAAACTAGGCATCAAAATTACTTGCTGTAATTGGTATCGCCTATAGGGTGCAGCGCTAAAAAGTGATACCAGCTGCTGGGAAATATACTAGGTCTGCGATGGTTTAAAATACCAACGCGAAGCCCCATTAGAAAGAAAACAAACTCACTCTCAATAAAAAATTTAAGCTTTTCTAAAGCTATATTTTTCAGATTTTTGAGTAAAAATTTTTAAAAAAACTTTCTAATAATCCGTCAATAAATTATACCTTAATAAACATTCACACTTTCTAATATTCCCCTTCTAGTGAGGTAGCTACGGTAGGGTCAAGGTCATGGGCTCGTGGGAGGTATGTCATAAGTTCAAACCTGTTACCACTGAAGACCCGAACGTTAAATATGTCCAGACTCAAACATTCTCCCGTTGGTCTGGTGTGGAAGTTCGTAGAGAGGATGTCAGCTCAGGTGTCCTCTTCGTTATTTTACCATGGTTCAGAATTAAGAGGTTCGTCGCCATTAGCTCTCTGACAGCTTCATAGTGCGACTTAAATATAACTAAATCTCTTTCTAGTAAAATGTCAATATACTCCTAGATCAATAATAATGAATTAGAATACTGGTACGTTGAGGCATGTTTCTCAGGGATAATATACATATATTGTGAGATTTTATTTACATTTCTCTTTACAAAGTATTATTAACAATACAAATATCAAATGATATTTTGGGATCTACTATATTTCTTTTATTAGCTACACCAAAGCAAAACGATTAATATTTTTCCAACATTTAAAAAATATTGAAAGCTAGAATTGATCATTGTTAATTAAAACCAGAAAAATATAATAAAAAAACCCAAAAAGTTATATCGCAAAAACAAAAATCTGATTTTTTTTTTAAATAATGTACTGAAATTACTGCTTTTCTAACAAACCAAAACTGAAAACAAAAGTCAAAAATGGGGAAACGTGGTAAATTGCTTTTAAATAGATTAACTCTTTTTCCTTTTAAAAAAATGGCTCAAAGTAGCTATTTCTCGTTTATTATACTCCTGTCTCTCTTTTGGGCAGATTTTTCTCTGCAGCATAAGCTATTTTTGGTTCATTATTTTTTACATCATCAACAAAAATGCTTCTGATAGTTCCTAATGTTATTTGACGAATAATCTGTTTTAGGAAATACTCTGCTCATTGATCTCAGCAGCTGTGATTGCTTTTCTCTGTTAGAAAATGCATTTTTTTTTCAGAATAAATTATTACTTCATTTTTTTTATTGTTTATTTTATTTTCCCATATAGATTCGCTTTTTCTTTCTTTCTTTTTTTAAAATTAAATGCAATTTTTTTTTCTTTATCACTGTTAAAAAATACTCCCCATTCTCCCAGCTTTTTTGTTCCGCTTTTATTTATTTTTTGCATAAGTAATTTTTTCTTTTAGCTTTTGAATTACAGTAGAACGTCGTTTATCCGAGCGTCTATTATCCGGAGCGTCAAATATCCAGATCAAAGTCTGGATACGTTTTCGAACAGTAAAATGCTCAACAGTTGTTTCGCTTGAGGCCAAAAGTGACGGGAAAATCAAAGATGAGGGATATTTGGGGAATTACAGTTGTGTGATTTGGTAAACATCTGCCCGGAATATTAGGTCAGTTTGTTTCCAAGAAAGGGGGTGTATGCGGGCTCCTTTGTTGAGTTTTGCTGATGTAGAAACCGGAATGGCATGCGATGCAGAAGACAGGATTTCAAATGCTAAATGATGACGAGATTGTGACTTCCGTGGATGAAGAATCGGACCCTGTCGAAGATGAAACGGATGAAGACAACAACAACGAAAGTAGTATGGGTTCATTAAATTCTGACGCTTTTCTGCGTTAGAGACAGCTATGTAGTGGTATGAAAAACCATCAGACTGTTGTCCTACTCAACTGCTGCTGCTCAAGAGAATCAGAGACCTTGCAGCGAAAAAACGAAAGTGTACTATGGTACAGCACAAAATAAGTGATTATGTTCCACAATAAAGGTAAAATTGCGACATTTTGCACCTATTTTGCTTTTCTTCAAGCACGTTCCCCGCTTGTGATGATTTTCAATATTCGTATAGTGTCCGGTTTCATATACTGCATGGATTGCATTCGGTTTTCGGTTATCCGAACAATCGTTTATCCGAACGGTGTCCGGTCCCAATTGATTCGAATAAATGACGTTCTACTGTATATAAATTTGCCTTGAAAACAAATTATAATTTAATCATAATTTTCTTTATTAGTTTATCTGTTTCAAAGTACAAATCATGAAACTGAGATGAAAAGAAATTCGATATTCTTGTAAATTCTGTGAAATTGGATATCATTTTTAATCAGTCCAAAAAAATAGATCTTTTTCAATTTCTACTATTAGTTCACTCTTCCTATATAGATATGTGAAGTTTTGAGTCAACATTAAGCTTTTTTAAAAAACGGTTTTATTCAGCGAGCAATCTATACGTCTGCCGCTGAGAGAAAAAGGCCGCCAATTGAAGTCTATATGGCTTTACCACTTATTTCCAGAATTTTTCAGTACCCTTTTTAGTTATGTGACATATTTGAAAGTTAAGGATGATGACATATGGAGTTATAAAAAAATAATGATCTGGGATTAGAAGTGTTCTGTTTGGACCATCTGTTCGGAGAAATAATTGGGTTAATTTAAAATTAAAGATGTAACGGAAAATAAATCTTAAGTGGCATATAGGGAATTTAGTTTTAGATCTATTTTAATTATCCCTACATTTGTCCCCAATTTTAAGAAGAAGTCACTGGCGTTGGTTATCTCTCTTACAAACATAATCAATTTTCAATATGCACAAAACAATGCATAACATCATATAGAAACACATATTACACACAATAAGTAGATTTAAGTAATAAGAATAATAAAATCAAAATACAATAAAATAAACAAAATTATAACAAAAAAATAATAACACTTCTAAAATATTAATTGATAAATATGAAATTCCTTACACAGAAATGTACACTAGCGTTTAAAATCTAAATGGCTTCCAGGACAGGAGCTAAGCTTTTTTTCCCCTCCTTTCTTTTACAATATTAGATTTTTATTATTACTAGCATATTGTAATGGATGAGCTATCCCACCCATTAGTATACGAGAGTTAGAAGGAAAATTAGCCATATTCGAAACAACACAGTTTATTTAATATTCTCAACAACGACACCAATTCAACAACCCAAGTTAAAAAATGCACCAATTCATAAATTTGGGAGCTATAGCGAAGTAGACGAGATAATTCGGGGATATAATAATAAATCGAATCACATATACATAGCACTTCAGGTAATAAACCTTGTTATATTTGTAGATAATTTCTAAAGTAATCCAATCCAAACCGACCAACTATTTGACCAAATCGTCAATCTTAATATTGTTACGTTTATTGGGGTTCGAGGATTTTATGCAAATCAGTCGCAAAGAAAAGACTGTTCTTAAAGAGCGGTGAGAATTTATTGTCGAAAATCAATCCTTGAAGCACAGGATTCAACAGCGAAATTCGCAGAATAAATATTAGAAGGATTTCACACCTTCAACAGCACTTAGACACAATTATCAGTATCTAAAAATACACGTCTGTTTCAGATTATTTACAAGCACTGCCTAGCTAATCACGGTCAAAGCAAGTTTACTAATCGCTAGTCAAAACCAGATTGACTCGTTTCGGCGAGGATCGCTCTATTTATAGCCGTGGCGGAAACTACGAGAAAGATGCGCTTGCGTCATAGATCGTGAAATTAGTGGAAAATTTCTAGACCAGAAAAATCCAGAGGGTCCCGAACTCACCAATGTTGTCAAATTTATCGCCAAAGTTGCCGAATTCATCGTCAAAGCCAAATCGATAGCCTAAAAAGGATGCCAACTTTGCTCTAACGCCAATATTTCGCCAAGTTCCTATTGAATCGCCATTATAATGTAAGGTGCTTGTGAATATTACAGTTTTAAAGTAAAATAAGTATAACAGAGTAATATAAATACATTACACATCCAAATATAGATTATTTGCACTATTTTATAAAATTCGTAACACTATTAATCATTGTATAAACATCAAGTAATAATAATCATTGTATAAACATCAAGTAATAATAATCATTGTATAAACATCAAGTAATAATAATCATTGTATAAACATCAAGTGTCATCATTGTATTAATATCAAGTGTCATCCACTACAAGTTTTAAAAAATGTATTTGAACTTGAGTGGTTGAATAAAAAGTATTTTATTAATCGATGGAAAATTTGAACAATGTGTGTGTGTGTGTGTGTGTGTGTGCGTGTGCGTGTGCGTGTGCGTGTGTGTGTGTGTGTGTGTGTGTGTGCGTGTGTGTGTGTGTGTGTGTGTGTGTGTGTGTGTGTGTGTGTGTGTGTGTGTGTGTGTGTGTGTGTGTGTGTGTGTGTGTGTGTGTGTGTGTGTGTGTGTGTGTGTGTGTGTGTGTGTGTGTTATGCATTTCAAAAATACAACAGAGTTTTCAATTTTACAAAAGGAAGATATATTCGTTCATAAGAAGAAGAATAAAATGTGCACTGGATTCTTATTTTCCTTATAAATATTCCAGAAGCATTTTCATCTTGATTTAATATTAATAACAATAAAATAAGGCATGCTTAATAATAACCACTGAGAGAGTAAAAAAATGTGATATGTTTTGTATAGTTCCAAAAAACAATAAAAATATATGAATGTAGTAAAAACTAAAGCTAAAGCTCCAAAAATAAATATTTTTGTTTTTCTTGCAGAGGAGAGTCTGGGTTATTTAAAACATAGCTTTCAAAATAATTAGCTTCAGAGGGGTTCTTTCGTCTTTTTTTTTCCCCTTATAATTTATGCTACTGTTTTATTTCTCAACCAAGAAGTAAACATTGTAATGTATTAAAAATTATTATAAAATATATTTATCTTTTGATATTAACTTTATGGATAGGTATTTGTTTCACATGGGCCAAAATCTGTTAAATGTTAAAGGATACATATACCAAATCTGAAGGAGAATTACTTTTATTTCTACTATTATAATTTTATATATACATATATATATATATATATATATATATATACAGAGAGAGAGGGAAAAGTATAGATAGGCAGACATGCCTGAAAAGCTAAATAGTTCGGTGAATAGATGAATATCTTAAAAGCATCGTGAGTTAAAAATGAGGTCACCTGCATACACAAGAAAGTTTAAGCACTCACTGTCAGAGGAGAAAGGAAACATATCTAACCAACAACGTTCAGGTTTACTGACAACATTGAATAGATGCAACAGATGTTACTGCAAAATTACCAACTGTATTTACGACGGATATTGGAGGAAGTGTGTGAATTAATAAGGACAATGTTAGCACAATAGTTCACCAATATTTTGGTAAGAGTAATATTTGTTCCTGTTTTGTTCCACACTCAGTGACCGTCGAGCAGAAACATTCGTGTACAATGCTGGAGATTTTATTGACCTGTGTGACGTTGATCCAACCATTCTGCAAACCATCGTCTCAGGAAAGGAGAGCTGGTGCTACCAGTATGATTCAGAGCTTCGGCAGCAAACAATAAAATGTTGCTCATCAGCTTCCTCAATCTTCCAAAGACTAAGAATTTATCCCAGAAGGGTACATCTACAAAGAGTTCTATAAAGTTGTTTTAAAATTCTTAATGCTATGCTTTCAACATATTCACCCGTAGATGAAAAATGGAATGTGTTGCATGACAATGTACGCTCACATAATGCGTGGTATTGCAACTTCTGCAATAAACGTCCAAAACGCCGTGTAACTGTTACCATATACGCACCGAACTCACACCTGATCTGTCACATCTAGACTTTTTGATGTGTAACATCTTTCCTCTCGATTGCTGGAGATTTGTGGGAGTGATTTCGGGAAAAGGGACGGAAATGCGTAACAGGAAGTTGGGGAAGCGGGCGCTATTCAGTAAATTTCTGTTTTTTCTCCTTCATTCGGGAGGGGCTCCACCCCCATCCCCCACCCCCTGCGGTCTAGGCCGTGGGATCTTTGTTTTTGTTTTCTCACTTTAGGATTAGAGAAGAAGCTAAGTCCTTTAGGCACAGACATGGTTAGACAATGACGAACGTGTGATACCTGACTTCGATTGCTGCGTACAATTCAAACGACCGGGCCACAGAGCAGCTGGTGTTGCGATCTATCGTAAACAGAACACCTCACATGTTGTGGCTCCTCATATAGATATTACTTATCGTCAAACAAGGGGACTGGATATTGTTAGTCAAGATATTGGGGACATATGTGCAGCAAAATGCTTAGTTGAAAATGGACAAACAGTGATTTCGGTGGTCATATACATTTCTCCGAATCAAACGGTTAAAAAAATTAAAGATTTCCTGTATTTTTTACTTTTACCATCTACCGAAGGTGGTTCTTCTCTTTTTTTAAAAAAAACTATCCCTCGCTTTCCATGATTTTGGGTGGTGATTTTAAAGTTAATTTCAGTTTGCTAGAAGCTGAGCCACTCATAGATTTTTTGAATGATGAACTCAAGCTCGAAATGAACACAAATCGACATGTTTCAACAACTAACAATGGTACTGTTATTGACGCTATTTTTCAACTGTTTTTAAACACTTTGAAAACACAAGTATATGTGTCATATTTCATTTATCATAAATTATCATTACCACTCTTACCCAAATTGAGCAAGAATATTTTTTTTGATAAAAAATTGCATTACTCCTTGTGTTAATTAAATAAAAATTTCACTAAAGATATAATTATTCCATAGAAAATTATTTTCAATCATACTGGATTAATTTTTTTCAGGATTTAAGTTGCTATTGCGAATTTACCACAATAACATATCAGATGTTACACATCGTATGCGACTACTGTAAGGATCGTTTCTTACTTTTTTTTTGTTGTTCCCTTGCCTTAGAGGGGTTCGTTTTTCATACTTACTGGGCAATGTGAGACTTCTGTGCTTCGATCTATCCCAAAAAAAAACCTTCGTTCGCTCAAATTCAAGTAAAGATGAATAAAAGTATTTTGTTTCCATATATTTTGTTTTATTTATTTCATGCTTCCATTTACCAAATTTTTTAGACGTGCCTTATGCGTTTTTGTACTCTCGTGTGTGCGTGCGAGCGAGCATAGGTTGTATCTGCTGAAGTCCTCCCTTTCAAGAACAATTGATAACAAATTAAACTAATATTTTTATATTTTCAGTGATTTCATAAATGTTTTAGACAATTGAAATTTTTTCAAAAAGTACTGCGTATTAATTCTAAAAAGTATTTTGAATTAATTATAAAAACTTTTTATAGCATAATTTTTCCCAGTTTTTTAAGCAATTCGTATCCATATATAAATCTTCTAAACAATTATCTCAGACTTATATGTGTTCTTTCTTATTACCATTATACTCGATCATTAGTAACCTATAATTGTATCAAAGCACCTATGAACATTTTGAAATATGTTACAGACATACTTCTCAAAATTCCATTACTCTGGTTGTTCCGACTCTGAAAATGACTAAATGGTGCACATGCGCTGTTCACTTGAATACTCATTAACAGAGCACTAAAAAGCATCTCATTTTCCAGAATCACTAATAAGTATTTTAGAAAAATAAAAACTCATATTGTTAATAGAAAAAGGCATTCATCTTTTTCCGGATTTCTTTTTTAGGAAATGAGTTCTCAGTCTAAATTTTAAAACGCATCAAATTCTAAAACATCATGTCAAAAACATTAAGCGTTTGAATTTAAATGGAATTTTAAAACATGAGATAAATATTTATTGAAATGAATAAAAAAAAATAAGGATATGATATGAGATTTTTCTTTCTATTATTGTCCCTCTTAAATTTGTTTCCCTTTCTAAATATTAGTTACCATTTACTAAATCGAGGCAAACATATATTACATTTAACGTGAAAACGCTTTTAACGAAATATAGGTTAACACGAAATAATACAGCAATCCCGACAAATTACTATGTATTTTCATGTATTTTTCTCTTAACACGAAACAAAAATCGCTTAACACAAAAAAAAATTATTTTTTTTAATTTTTTTTTTTTTTTTTTTTGGAAATGAACAAAATACGAAAACACCAGCTAGTTTCGACTGTCTGATTGTCCATCTGAACTTTATCTTTGGAAGAATTCGTTGCAGTAAATGATGATACTGGATGTCAACCCCAATTATAGCAGACAAAGACATTTTGGAGTTTGTGCAAAGCTCAAAATATATCATTGATGCAGATTTTGATGACGAGAATGAAATGAATAATGCAGTTCCTGTTCCCACGTCATCCTCAATGAAGATCATCATGAAAAGTATGCACAGTTATTTAGACGCATATTCCAATGGTGAAATGAATACAAAAATACAAAAATTGATGACATTTGACAATATGTTGACAATTTGATGCTAAAAAAGACAATGAAAAGAAAAATATGTCAGATTATTTTCTTCAAAACTCAAAAATTGTTTTGTTTTCCAAAAAACTTGAAAATCTTTTATTAAATTCCATTAGGTTCTTGTTAATGTTTTCGTTTTATCGATTCTTATTAAATACATGCATATGTGCATATCTATGTAAAGGTATGTACTCTAAAATATTTAACTTAGTTGAATATATGTTTTTTTCTTGCAATATTCTGCAACACGAAAAAATATTTCAGTCCCCCTCAGTTTCATGTTAAGCGATTCTAACTGTACATAAACAACTAAAATATCAATATTGTAACATGTGTACAAAAATATTTAAAATTAATCAACCATTATCTGAATTTCACAACATTCCCCAATTGATCATTTTTAAACATTTTCCAGAGTATTTAGAACTCCTGATGACCTCAATTATTAAATCCAAAAAAGCACATACAAAAAAAACTAAAATAAATCTTCATCAAGAAATCGAAAAGTTATACTTTTTTTTAAAAAAGTTATTCAATTAATGCTCTAATTAGTGAATTGCCAATATATCACAACAAAGCTGCAAGCAAATTCCAAGATCGGTAAACGCGATAAATTGCTTTTAAATGGAGTTAATTACCTCCGCTTTAATCAGATTTGTGTTAAAGTGTTGTTTCTAGCTCATTATCTCATAGCCATTATCATCGACTTTTGTGCGATTGCTTGGTTTTCATTTTTGTACTTTTTTTGTTTTAGAACGTTATTAACAACTATGTTCTTTGTTAATGGCATCTGTCAAATAATCCTTTTTAAGGATGGCTCCTTTTAATTGATTTTGTTTTTATCTTCTTGCATGTTCATCCATTTTTCCTAAGAGATATCACTCATATTGTGTCACGTGTGTATTTTGGGGTAGGTGATTGCTTTTGCATTTGCTCTCCTCATCGATTTTTTTCCTCTTTATTTTAGGTAGTTTCAGCTTCATTACTGAAAGCACATCTATCTTGAAATAAGATCTCTCGGATGATACAAAGTACCCTGTACAAAATTTCAGTTACTTTGTCTTCTCAGGCTTGAAAAAAAATCATTTATCTTCTTTTCTGCATTGATTCCAATTTGCCTTAAAACAAATGAGATTTTAATGTTGTACATACTTCAGTGATTCGAAGTGCAAATATAAAAGAAAAGATAAGACTAAAAATGCCTATTCAACACAATCTAAAATTGCAAGCAATCGGAAAGCAATAACTATTCAAAATCAAATCAAACAGTTGTATCATGTAAACAGATTGTAACATGAGATAACATAAAAATGAATGAATTATAAAAATCCATTTTTTTACGAAAGCATTGCTACATAAATTTCTTGAATATAAATTACTTATTTACGAGGAAGAGTCGAAAAATAAGTTTCCCCTGTCGATTGTGGTCAGAGTTGTGCATGAAAGTCAGAATATAGAATTAGACATAAAGATAAGACATAACTTTATTTTTTCACATAAGTACCAAGTACATTAAGATATCTGTCATACCGCTTGATAAGCTTCAAAAAGCCCTCCTGGAAAAACTCAGGGCTTTGCATACAAACAAGCGTTTAACGGCTTATTTGACTTGAGCTTTGCTTCCAAAGCTGAAGGACTTGGCGCGAGATCAGGACTGTCAAACTCATGTACCCGAAAAACCTTTCGTAGATTCAGGACTGTACGGCGGTAGGTGAAGGCGCTCCCAACCAAGAGTTGCTGTAGGTTTTGCGTTGCCGTCACCAAGTGTAGTCTCGCATTTTCAACCAACAAATGAACGCCAAATCTCAGAAGACCAAGTCACTTTTTCCGAATCCATCTGCTTGATCGCAGTCGACCTGTACCCAATGGTGTATTGGTGCTCCCCTGCTGTTTTGTCGTCCACCCAAAGCCGTTAAACGCTTCTACCATATGCAAAGCCCTGAGTTTTTCCTGGAGGGCTTTTTGATGCTTATTACGCGGTATGACAAATGTCCCAATATACTTTGTACTTACGTGGAAAAATAAAGTTATGTCTTACCTTTATTGTCTCATTCTATATTATGACGACTTTCATGCAAAACTCTGACCACAATCGACAGGGGAAACTTTTTTTACGTCTTACCCTCGTATAACAAGAGTATATTACAGAAAAAATATTGTTTAAATAATGGGGGATAAAGCACACAAAAACGCAGAAAATATTTTAACTGCAATAAGATTCAAAATAAATGCACACACAGAAAAAAATTTTAACATATTTTAAGTTTACTCCATCATGACTTACAACGTTACCTAACGCAAAACAAATATCCAAAGTATCTATTTTTTTTTCTTCAAAGAATCGCACAACTTATAAACAGGAAACTTTTTTAAATAATTATATCCAGCAAAACGAGCAACACAAAAATTTTTATGACAGAATAAATGCATTAGTAAGTTTGTAAATGGCTCTCTTTAAGTTCTTCTACAAATCCTTAAAAGAAAATACTTTTAATGGATTGTTTGATTTGAGAACATCTTTTCGTAAAGGAGCCGTTTTTTAGCAAATGAAAGTTGCTATTTAAAATTAAGTGAATCGAGCCCGAGAACGAAGCTAGCTGTAAGATTTGTTGGTTCTAATTTGAATTATATTTGTGAGAATTGTTTACACGGTAGGGTCACAATGTTCCCGGAATAAACCATTTACAAATTATTTAAATATATAAAAATAATTTAATCTCTTTGGCCTTTCAAAGTACTTCCTGCATGCATCCACTCACTTGTTCTAGCGTTCGTATAAATGTTCAAAATACTCCTGGAATCCTTTTTTGGAAGGTCCTTCAGTTGCTTCGTCGCATTTTGGATCACCTCTTCTAGATCAACAAAACAATGCCCCTTCAATTTCTTTCTCAGCCATGGAAACAAGTAACACTCCTCTAGTGCTGGAATGGTTTCCGTGTGCTTTCTTCAGCTTCTTGAACGCCGCAAGGGGATTTCTCGAGCAAAATACAGAATTTGATGTTTGCACGTTGTTGCAAAGACGACATTGAAAAATACGAAGAATGAAAATTTCACTTTTCCAGGAATGATCTAGAGCTAACTTCAACAGTACAAGAAATTAATTCTAGATAGCTGTTTGTTTTTCCTTATTAGTGATGCCAGCCCCCGAAATAGATATTTCCCCTCCAACGAACACCTGCGGGAATGTAGGGGACCATCCAGAAAACTTTTTGACTCAAGTACAGGGGTGGTCAACCTGCGGCAAGCGTGCCACAGTGTGGCACGGCAGAGTTGTAAGAGTGACGCGCGAAGACTTATTGAAAGATTAAAAAATTTGAAAAGATAATAATAAATGCTAATTTTTTTTATTGTGCTTTATTGAAAGTGGTGGTTTCGGACAAAATAAAACATCAAAATCTATTTTGCATACACTTAATTAAAAAAACAATAGAAAATTATAATGTAGACAACACTACTTCATTATTGTGTGCGTTGATTTTCCGAAGGAAGTAAATTCGCGAGTTTCTGGAATTTGTGGGAGTGTGTTTTAAAGTATTTGGAAGAAAACAATGAACTGCCTAGCGAGTGATTGCTTCTCAAAAACGAAGATAGGCTTTGAGATTTAAGTTTTCTTACCGATACTACAAGATATTTAACCCGCGATCACTCACGCGGGGGGCTGTGTACACCCTAGCAACAAAAAAGCCTCCTAGAATTTCAAAAACAATACGCAGAACCGTGATTTTTTCAGTAGCTGCTCATTTTAGGTCATTGAACCTTCAGGCATGATACAATCATTCTCACTCGGACGATTAGAGCGTAATGACCTTCAAAAAATTTACCTGGGGCACTGAGAACTCCCTGCGAGCAATTGAGTTAAGTTTACACTCTGCTCTGCATGTTTAAAAAATGATTAAATATTTATTTGTAATTTCTACTATACTTAACATTAATTACGAAGTAAGTTTATTACTGTTATAAGCGTTTTACTCGTGGTTTACAAGAAATACAAAATTATGTATTTTAAATTGAAAATTTTGCAGGCTTATTTTAAAATAAAGTCAGTCTAATTTGTATAAAATAAATTTAATATTTTTATTTGTATCATACAAAAA
>BMAO01011578.1:0-41026 GCA_019973975.1 Trichonephila clavata | reverse complement strand
GAATTTCAAATCTGGGTCTGTTCTGAGTCAAATCTGTGACGGGTTTCAAAGAAAATTCAATTGGCTTGATCAATCAAGCAATTTAATTTTCTTTGCCTTAGTATAGTTCTTAATAGCCCTTTCTGAGCTGCCGCAGATTTTAAAACAGTTGCATAGAAATTTTCAATATAAGTGCCTTTTAAAAATTCAATGAAAGGCATGTTAAATTTATTGCACAAAATAACATTTTCATAGGAATTAGATTATTTTCTGCAGAAAAGCATATTGGAAGAATCCACATAGAAATTAATAATAAGACTTCTGCATGCGCAAAAGGAAAAAAAAAATGGAACTCTTTCTGATTAATAAGCTTATTTGCTTTTACTTAAAGAAAATTCAAGTAAATAAATACACAGAAAGAACTTCATTAATTGTACTAGTATTTAAGAATTTTAAACCACACACATTGTATCAAGTCTTAAAAAAATATAAACATATATATGTATTTTAAGCCTATGTATAATCATAAAATAAAAGAAAACGTACCCGAGTTTATTAGCTTATATAGGACAGTGGCAGAGTCCATCGCTATTCATTCTTTCTTAAGACTGTCTTCGCCAAATTTAAGAGAGCCTGAACCAAACGCTGAGCACATTTTCAAACAAAAATGCCTCAATTTTCATAAAAATTATCAACACTATACTCCAATTATCTATTTACAATATAGTTTTTCTTTAAATTTCAAAATATTCTGTAAAAATTTATTTTTTTGTTTGAACACTTAAAGGAATAGCTCACTTAACATTACTGTAAAGGACAAAAAAAAAAAAAAATGTGAAACACATTTTATACCAGACTAGCTGCATGGCTCGGCGTTGCACGGGCTTTCTCTACTTATATAAATTTTCTCTTCCCTTCACAAAATCAGCTTGTCCAATATTCCTTTTCAAAATTACTTTAACTTCTTTGTTTTCAACCCCTCCGCTTACATGGGCGTTACATGGGTTTTACCAAGTGTATAACTTAATCCCCATGGAAATTTCCTCTTTCCCTTAAGCCGCCATGACTTCTGTCTGGGTGTGCACGCGTAGTATGCGAGAAATTGCTGTAATAATGTCATTTACCTGTTTTGAAAATTTTTTTTCACTTCTTATCATTGCCAGACAGGATTCTATCCCCGCCATTTAACCCGGCGTTGCACAAATATATTCAAACAAAAGCGCTATTAGGACGCACATTTCGTCTTCGTCTTCGTTCCATATTTTGTCGTACCTTTTTCTCAGCCAATAAGCAACCAATTGACCTCGGGTTTCGGCATTTGGTCGCATTTGTGCCCTAGATGAGCCGAATCATATTTAAATTTTCCCATAGTTTTCCCGAATTTCCCTACAAATTTTTCCTGAATTTTGCTAGTTTATAACAAATTTTCTCAAATTTTACCTAGTAAATTTATTGTTTGCAAGAAGTTTTTTAAAAAAATCTACCTGCATTTTGGAGGAAATCTTCACAAAAATGAGGAAATCTTTGGTACAGTACTACTATCTGTTAGTAAAAAGTTCATTAGTTACATTATTGTAAAATCAACATGTGAAAAACGCGCTAAAATTACTTGGCCATGCCAATGATTGATATCTTGTTTGAGAGCAGAACTGTTTTCCCTCTTCCATTCCAAATTTGGAGGCCTAGTTTTTAACATCAAGCGTCCTAGAGGAATAGGAGAAAATATCTTGAACATAGACCAACGTTACATTTTTACAGATGTTTTTACTGTACTGGATTCTAATTGGCATTATGTTTATTCGTGGGCACTCTTTGAAAATTTTTATTAACCTTTTAAAAAACCACATTTCAGTAAAATTCCTTAGAATAGAATTTCGAATTCCTTAGAATAGAAGATCCTAAATAAGCAACTATTTTGTACTTCCGAAAACCAACCAGACTTAGACTGTCATCATTAAATAACAAACTGGGCTTCCATGAAGAAATTTGGGCTGTTTCAAACGTGTTTTTTAAATAGAGGCCAGTACCTGTTTCCTTCTTGAATTGAAGTTAAATAAACTACACGTTATTATCAAACAAATAAACTTCATTTTGATATTTACTGTAGGACGTGATCTGATGTACATTGGTACCTTCACTTGTTTTCTAATATCTTTTTCAATTCCTACTATTGGTTTACACTCTCTCTATATATTTATATATTTATCTTGTTAAAATTTTCAATCGTTAATAAAATTCATTTTAAAGCACTCAATTGAGCTGAAATTTTATATACACGATTATTTTGGATGGCGATACAGTAATTTAATTATAATTAATAAAAATTAATTGGTTAAAACTAATTATTCAAAGAATTACAAATACAGCCACATTGGCATCATTTTTGGCGATTTAACGACCATTTTGGCAACTTGTGTCAAAACTTGAAAAGTTTTTCCTCACATTTTAAAACGCTCCTTTGAGCTGGAATTTTCTACACACTATTGTTTTGGGTAACAATACGATAATTTCATTAAAATTAATTAAATTTAATTGACTGAAATTAATTATTTGAAGAATTACAGATGCAGCCACGTTGGCTTCACTTTTAGCGACTTGTCAAAAATCGGTTGACTCAAGTCGGCTTTGTTTGGTGTTTTCCCTCACGTTTCAAAGCATTCAGTTGAACTGAAATTTTATACACACGATTGTGTTCTGGATGACAATGCGATACATTAATGATAATTAATAAAAAATTAATTGCCACTTAATGTTGTGATTCTGTCATATGTGTATATACATATTTATATTAATTGTAACTATTTAATAAAAAGCAACTAAAATAATTTGTTGTTGTTGTTGATGATCTAAGTAGGAATTGACTTATTTTTTTTTATATACTTGTTATATTTACTGTAGGACCTGATCTGATGTACATTGGTACCTTCACTTGTTTTCTGATATCTTTTTACGGTTATTTCTACGACCGATACACTTCTTATTTTTTCAAAATAGGTGATTAATAGGAAATAATTCGTTTGCCATTTCATCGAATTATTGCATCTTTGTTCTTTATGTCGAAATTGTTATCTGAAGAGACATCTTTTTACTTTCTGCATCGTTTTAGGAGACATAAAGGAACATTCACACATTCCGTGTTCTCTAAATGTAAATGTTGTAAAGAATGGTTTTCAAGAATGGATAGTATTTAATGGGAAGTAAAGAAACCGTCAATATAAATTTGATATCTCTTCGGGTTTAAATTTATTAATAACAAATTTTGAACTGTAGAGATAATGGTCTGTATTCAAAACTTTCTAATTCTGTCTGTTTCTGACTTTAAAATACTGTTTCTTCGGGTTTGCATTTATCAATAACAAATTTTGAACTTTATGAGATAATACTCTGCATTCAAAATTTTCTTATTCTGTTTGTTTCTGACTTTAAAATGCTGTTTCTTTTAATGGCCTGCACTCAATAGTTGAAAGTTTCGTTTTACAATGCTTTACATCTTGGTAAGGTATAATATGATTCATAGAATAATATATCCCCCTCCTCATTTATTTCTCTGACGCGTGATAAGTATCTGAAGGAGATTTGTTCTCGGTACCTTCCATTCCCTAAGCACATGACTTGCTTCTAGACCAAAATGATAACTTCAGTCCGGAGGCAGTTATGGGCTTATATGGATAACACCGCCACACACTTCCCTACCAGTGAGTCAGTAAGGTGAACGAATGATATCGTTGTTATGGCGATCGTGTGAGTTGTTGCGTCATCAGGTGTGACGGCTTGTCTGTTGCGTCATTTTGGGTGTGATGACTTGTGGGTTGCGTCATTAAGTGTGACAAATTGTTCGTTGCATCATTAGGTGTGACGGCTTGTGGGTTGCGTCATGTGTGAGATAGCTTTTGTTGGTTGTGTCATGTGTCTGACGGCTTGGTTGCATTTGCGGTGGATAGATGGATCCACGACTGCTGCGCGAAGGTTGCATTTGTTCGAAGTTCTCAGGGTCACCAATGAAGGAGATTCGTTCTCGGTACCTTCCGATCCGTAAGCACATAACTCACCCCTGAACCAAAATGATCACTTCAGTCAGGAGGCAGTTATGGGCTAAAATGGATACCACCACCACATTTGAGTTAATTCAGTGCTTCTCAAACCTTCAGTATTTACTACCGAATATTCAACTATAATTTTCATCGCACCCCCCCCCCTCATCCATACAACAACAATGTATTAAATTAAATTATACTATACTTTGACGCTAAAGCTAGAATACGGCTTAAACCTCTTAAGTGCCACCAGCGTTTATAAACGTCTCAGCCAAAGCGTTATTTCCCCCGTACGTATATATATGTCTTTCCAAATTACGATCTTTTCTGTGCACTGCTATCCATAAAATTATTCCGAAGGCTATGGACTTCAATAAAAGGATCTTGACAGTGTGTCCGGTGGTATTGGGAGCGAATTGTGTATCTCTTAACTGGCAGTTAAAGGATTAATTATAAACCGAACAAATTATCAAGATAAGTATTAATTTTTATGTATAATTTCATATATGGCATAGACCATGGGGTCACTCGTAATTATTAAACTTGTTCTTAACTTCGTATTGTTAAGTTAATTATCAAATACATTGTGTATTGATACATTTATAAATATATTATATCAGTGTAAATACCTAATACCTAGTAGCTAGTGTACCTAGTAGCTTGAGCATTGGACTCCAGACCGGAAGGCTTGGGTCCGATGCCACCAAATACCCTCCGAGTACACACGGAGTACGTGCTCGTTAAATTTGTGGGCTCGAAAGTCTTGTGGGTGGTCGCAGCAGAAACTACGGGTATAGGGGGCTGGATAATATTTCCCTCCTCTCCAGTTCTATGCCTAAATTGTGGTAATTGAGATAGGGGGTGTCGCCATCTATCGTGTAGAAGTCCAACCTGTCTCAGGCTCTGGCAGCTTTCATTCCTTCCCTTTGGGAAGGACACGTCAACAACAACAACATCAGTGTAAATGTGTAGTTTATTTTTTTATTATGTCAGAATATATATTGTTTACTTTTAGTAAATTAGGAATTTTTTTAAATCTTATGTTTTAAACTTTTCTATATGCTCGCACCCCCTAGTAGAGTTATCACGCCCCCCAAGGGGGGCACACCCCTCAGTTTGAGAAACGCTGAGTTAGTGATATCTCAAAATACTAACATTAAGCATTTGATTGTATTCAAAAGCATTCTTATAGCTTTTGCCAAATGATTTAGAAAAGACAGGACTTGAATTTCTAAAACGGAAGTACATTTATCTTTTAAGCCTTTGTAACTCCCCTTAGAAGATTTCTTAGCTTAGCTGATCTCTACTTAACAAATAAACAAGCCTGGCACAATTCAAGTCTGTAAGTCTAATAATTCAAAAACAAGAATTTGTTACCTATTACATTCCCCTTGTCCTTGGAAACAAATTTCCCGTAAAACCCATTTTGATATGATCTCTATTAAAAAAAAACATGCCTGGCAAAAAAAAAAAAAAAAAGAGCGTGGAAAGCCACGTGATGGAAGTGAAACTTCTTTGGTGACGTTGGCTATAAATGCAGGAATAGATCTAATTATATTGAACTGCTGAGATAACTTTAATCAAATAAAATTCGAACTTCATTTATTGTATGAAAATATTTTTATTCAATTTTCTACATTATCATTTTCTAAGAAAGACACAATAGATGTGTGGTAACTAAAGTAGGATATAAAAATCCTCGATTGTAGTCAATCAAGAAAATGTGAGAAAACTGCATCAATCGTGGTTCCGTATATTGTTTTTCCTTCTCTAGAATCAGTATTCATTGCCAAATTCAGGGTACGTTTCAAGAATTCAATGAGTGGCTTTGCTTCTTCTGAATCAAAATTAACATTAAAGTCTCCAGTTAAGATAATCGGCTTTTAATCATCATCGGATCCAATGATTGCAGCAGCCTCTGATGTGTACAGCACTAAAACTTTATGGATAAAGATGATAAAAGCTGCAACAGTTGTTATATACCTGTTGATATATAGGCATTCGCCAGGAATTGCTGCTAGTTTTGCTTTTTTTTTCTTTCACGAAACTCTTTTCCTCTTTTTGCATTTGTTCTAGGCATTCTGACCAGCATTAATTTTAATTCAATGGAAATAAAAATTAATAATATAAACTTAATGCATCACTCATAGTGTTTGTTTACAAGACGCTATCCATAGCGACTCTGGCGTAAAACGTTTGTAACACATACACAATGCCCCAGACACTCCCCAAACGGGAAGAGCCGTATAATGGTAACATTTTGGGTGCTTTTATTGGTTAAAAACGGCACGTTTATTACATAAAAACTACGAAAATACGCCCCGCGAGTTCGTTACGAGAGTAGCAAGGGTACCCACTTAATGTCACCAATAACTACGCGCCTTTCGTCCATAGCAGCAAGATATACTTTTGATGCACAATTCCCCCTTAGCAATCTTCCATTTTTTTCACGGATATTACGCAAGTTACGTGGTGTACCTCACCCCCCCCCCTCCGCTCGCTATCTTTTCACCATGGCGACGTTTCGAGGGGGATGGAAGGAACCACTACTTTCGTTCGTTTTTTCACTGTTATGCAAAATTGGGTAAATTTCCCATTCACTCCCGTCCGCAAAGAAGTTTCACTTCAAAAAAATTAAGCGTGTTGGTCTAATAGTTTAAAAACAAAATTTTTTATCTATAGCACCTAGAAACTTTTATTAGAAGTTGATTTTGTGAAACATTTGTTGTTAGCGGATCTCTACTGAACAAACGAAACATGCCTACCTGATTTCAAGTCTGTAAATCATATAGTTCTCGAGATTTCGTGATAAGTGAAAAAGATTGTTTGTGTGAGTAAGTTGGTTTTCTACCATGTCCATAAAAATATAACCAAATACTTGATTGATAGAATAAAGATTTCGAATAAATCTTTAGAAGATACTCCCCCTCAGTTCTTATTATTTAGTTGAAGTTGAATAATCGACATATTGTTCACTTTAACAATTGAGTTTTCAAAATTTCTGATTAAAGCTTTGTTAATATTTCCCCAAAATCTTCACAGAAGTTTTCAGTGGCATAATTAATTCCTTTCTTCACATACTTCAATTGTTTCAAACCTTACAATGCGCGGTTCAATCTGGATTTTCTGATAAAAATTCTCTACACAGACGACTAAAATTGAAAAGATTTGAAGTGAATGGAAGACAAATCATTAGAGTTAAATGCAGATCTACTTAGCATCGATACGAACTAGCGTTATCAAACACACTTATTCTGAAGTGCCAATAGAGAACAATATATAGACCAACAACACTTCTGTTGTAGTTTTAGTTAAAAGCTGTAGTTGTAGACAGAGGTGAACAATAAAAGGATAGTTAAAATTTCAAGGTTACCATTAAACGACGTGATATGGAGAAATTTTCAAGCCGATGAAAAGGAAAATTTGAGGCTTTGTGGCTAGAAACTATTTGATGACATCGTGTTTTGGCAAGTCTAAAATCGACTCCATTAAAGACTATTATATAGAATGAGAAAGAGTTATTTCAAGTCAAAGATTCAGGTTATTATCAAAGTTATTACGAAGAATAAAAGTTTAGAGAGTAAAGTATCAACTCAAAGTGAAGTGTGACCATCATTCATAATTATAAGATCGCAAAGATTACATAAAGGTTTATCTTCCAGCTGTTGAGATTTAAATCTACTCTACTGTACAACGTCTGCTCAAAAAGAGAGTATCCGATCTTTGGCTAGAAAAAATATCTTAGTTACTTTGCGGGATTAGGCATCTACACTCAAGAGCCAAAACATTATGACAACCCCTACATTTTGCAATGAACTCGCCTGAATGACGTGGAAGGCAGGTGATCAGGTGGAAGTGGTATTTAACTGCTGCTAGAGATTCTGAAGAATCATTCTTCTCAACTTTCTTCTGTGTGTGATGGGAAAGGCTGCGGATCTAAGCGACATTGATAGAGGGCAGATTGTAATGGCTCGAAGGCTCGGAACAAGTATTTCCGAAGCTGCACGACTCGTGGGTTGTTCGCGATCTACAGTTGTTAGTACTTACGCAAAGTGGATGAATGACGGAGAAACCAGCAGTAGACGACATGGTGTTGGACATCCAGACGCTATCAAAGAAAAAGGTCGTCGGAGACTGTCTCGCATGGTGAAGCAAAACCGGAGCCAGGCAGGGGCTCAGCTGATAGCCCAATACAATGCAGGGCCAATAGAATAGTATCGGAGCACACTGTTCAGTGGACACTGTTGGATATGGGGCTACGCAGAAAACGTCCCACTCGTGTGACCAAGCGTCATTGCCGCCTGCGCTGGACCCGGGAACATCGCGACTGGTCCATGGATCAATGGGAGAGAGTTGCCTGGTCAGATGAATCATGGTTTATCATTCGTCACGCCGATGGCCGTGTCAGGATACACCGGCTTTAAGGTGAACAGTTTCTCCTTCAATGTACAGTAGGTCATACATAGGCCGGTGGTGGCGGTATTATGCTTTGGGGGACGTTCTCTTGGGCGTCTCTGGGACTGCAGACTAGTTGTACCCTTACATGGCCTCTGTTTTTCCAGCTGGAAATGGAATGTTCCAACAGGACAACGCCCCGTGTCACAAGGCTAAAATTATGTTGGAGTGGTTCCAGGAACATGATGCTGGATTCCAGTCAATGTCTTGGCCACCTAATTCACCGGATCATTCACAGTATCTCCGATTTGCGTGATCATTGCTTAAACATCTGGTACAATCTGTCTCCGGTCATCTACCAAGGACTTGTCGCATCCATGCCGAGGCGGGTTGAAGCTGTGTTGCGCGAAAAAGGTGGGCCAACTCGTTATTGACAGGTGGTCATAATGTTTTGGCCCTTGAGTGTAATCATTCAAAGTAGGCCTCTTGTGCCTTCCCACACTCTTAGCCCAGCATTTCTTTCACTGCCGGAACTTCTGGGAGGATTCTTTTGGAATAGTGTTCATTTTCGCCACTTCACGTTATGCCTTATTTCACCTATACTCTGAAAATGGGATCCTTTCAATAGTATTTTCATTTTTGGGAACAGCCAGAAGTCGCAAGAAGCCAGGTTCAGCGTTAAAAGTGTCCAGTAGGTCCTGCGCAGCTGTAAAACGGAGTGTTTCTGTTCCACAGACAGAAGCTTGGGATCAAATTTCGCAGCCATTCTGAGTATGATCATACAAAATTTCATGTGGAGAAACTCTGCTGATCTCGACTTGCCTAGCAGTCTCTCGTACGGTTAAAAGACAAGCTTTCATCACAAGATTTCCTTTTCAACAACAGCTTCATTTTGAGCGGTTTCTGGCCTCCCAGAACGCTGGTCACTCTCTAACGACGTGCAGCTACTTTTGAATCGGTTACACCCCTCCTTAATATGAGTGACCCCTATAGCATTGTCTACAAGCACATGCTGAGTTTTATGAATTGTTTCACTCAGAAAAGCACCAAGCTTTTGACGAAAAAAATTTGATTCTGTACATCTGCTCAAGTCGTTCAGTCATCTTGAGAGAAATAAAAATCTCACAAACGCGTATTATAGCACCCTACTCGACTGCCTACAGCAGGGGTCGCCAAAGTGGTCTATGTAGACCCCTAGGGGTCTATTTAACAACAGTATGGGGTCTATCTGACCCAAGGGGTCGAATGGGGTCTATTGGGACTCGAAGGAAAAAACAGTTCTTAATACGCAATCACACATATCTAACTGCGTACGTAAAAATTTAAAATATTTTTATAATTGAATTAATATTATATTCTTTATAGAAAATAAAATAATAAATCAGAAAACAATTAAAAACTTATTAAAAATTTGACAATACATAAATTTTGGACTAATATAAATATAAAGCAAAAATATGTGAAACTTTACGAAATGGCTCAGCCATTTATGCTGGCGTTTCCAAGTTCGAATATGGTTGAAGCCGGTTTCAGTCACGTTAATAAAATTTTAACTAAAAACAGAGAAATAAATTAAATGTAGAGCTTCGAGGGGATTTGCGGTTAAAATTGACTAATTTCGAACCCAATATAGCGAACCTTGCCAAGAAACACCAGGCACACTCATCTCATTAAGAAGTAAAAAATCTGTAGCTACTTTACTTACTGTTTATGATTTATTAAAAATTTAGACTAATATATAGTTTTATTTTAATTACTTGAAAATTACAATTGTGGGGGTCTATGGAGATTTCGAAAAATTATATAGGGGGCGATGATCAAAAAAGTTTGGCGACCCCTGGCCTACAGGAAACGACTGGTACACTGGAATGAAGGGGAAAAATTCAAGCTTATGTATTAAGCTGCCATCTCCCACTGTGCACAGTGGCACCATTTTGGAATCTCTACTGTGGGCGGGAAAATTCATGGTCGGATACTTTCTGAACAAACTTTGTTAATTGTGGTTAACATTGGTATCAAAATTGGGCCAAAAACGGCACACCAAGAAGAACAATTTTAAGGCCTTATCACACACGCATGTTTGGAACAACCGTTTCGGGAAATTTTTCGAGAAGCTATGGAGGTGAAAGATTACCGTTAACAAAATGATACTTTTTGACGTCAGCCACGCCCTATTTGCGCATTAACAAATTACTCGCCAATTTTTCTGTTTCGGAAAACGAACATTCAATATTATTTCTTTTATTCCGCTCTCGCTTTTGTTGACGGTCGTGAACGGAAATGGAGCCCCATTCTGTTCAAAATATTATACGCCACGAAAAAAGTATATGCCATTAAAACATTCTACGTCATTTCTGATGCGTTTGACGAAGCCAAGGCTGCCATCTTTACCGTCATGTTGTTCATGACGTAAGATGACGAAGATCCCCATTGGCTGGAATTTCGAGTAATTCTTTCAGCTCACAAGGAAAAAGTTGTTGACAACTGGGTAGAAATTGCTCAAAATGGAAACTTTCAAGAAAAATTGCTCCAAATATGTTTACGCGTGAAAAGGCCTTTAAACGTTCTTGAAAGAAAGCAGTGATGGAAATTCCCATGGAGGTAGTGCGTGCCTCGACATACATCTTTTGATCTTTGAACAAAAGATACGATAAGTTAAATTTAAGGGTAAATTAAAATTTTAAAATGAGACATATAGTTTTAAATTTTATCACAAAGATTTTTTTTATACTTTAACTTTTTATATTTATATCAAAACTTACGGCATGACTCTAGATGCATTTTTGGAAACACATTACATTTTTTATTTTACGAATAAAAATAATTCACTACAAAGGAACTGAATTCGAAAGAATCAACTGATTTTTTAACGTCTTTTTGTTTGAACTTTTTAAAAAATTCTTTTACTAAAAAGTAAAAAATCTTTGAAAAATAAGGGTTTTTTGTTTCTGAAATAAATTATGAATTGTTTTCCTTGATTAGTTTTTTAATTAATTTATACCATTTTTAATTTAATTTCAATATCAAACCAGATATCTTCCATTTTTTAAATGATATAAGTTTTTTTAATTAGGAATTTCATTTAGGTACTTTTCAATTTAGAGAAGCAATTAGATTAAAATTTAAAAATTCATGAAAGGATTTTTTTTATTTCTAAATTTTGGCTATCTATTACATATTTCTTTCGGAATGTTCTAGAATTCAGTTAAGAAAATTTAACTTGATTATTGATTTGTTTTGAAAAATAAATATTGCATTTTTAATTACCAAAATTAATTAGAAATTTTTAGAACTACATTTTGCATCAATGCTTCCTGATTTTAAGAGTAAAACTAATTGAAGATTTTTATGCTACCTAGTTCTGGAAAAATATTGAAGTATTTAAGTAAAAAAGAAATATATTTTAATTCAAAAATAATAAATGCATAATTTTTCAACTAGTAAAGTAATGCCTCATGTGTTAACTATATAAACAATTATTAAAGAATTTTATGCTGCCCTTTCTATTGAAAGATATGGAATATTTAAGCAAGAAAATAATATTTTAATTAAAAAGTAATTGCATAATTTTTCAAAAAAGCACATTTTTGAATCAAGAATCCGTTAAAAATATTTCTAAGGAATTTCTTAATTATTTTAAAAGCAACCGAAGAAAATTTTTTTGTATTTATTTCGTAAAAGTTCTGCCTAATTTATGTAAGAATGCTATAATCGAACACTTCTCTGTAAAATGTTTTTTAAAAAGAAGTATTCTCGATCCTTTTTCGATTCTTACTATTATCTCACACTCTCTCTATATTTACATATATATTTATCTCGTTCAAATTTTAATAAAATTCTTTCTATTCATTCAATCGAGTTCCAATAAATTTTTTAAAATATGTAGCGGATGGCACTTGATGTTGATATAGCTTTTTCAAATATTAATTCATTAATTACCGGTTAATAAATTAATTTAATTACCGGTTTTCCACGCCAACTTAGATATATCTCCATTGTTGTAATTATGTAACTGTTAAAACCATGACAAAAGCTGGCGTCGAAAACTGGTTTTTCGCCAAATTAGCCAAACCGGATGTGCATTGTTACAACAATGCAGACCAATCATCCTCTTTTTTCAATTCTTAAAATTAGTTCGCTCTCTCCCTATTATATATATATATAAAATTCAAAAATATACACAAAATAGTTATATAAACCTTAGATATATATAAATATATATCTATATATATAAAGGAGAAAAAAGCGACTCAAACAAACACACTGACTGACTGACTGACTAATCACGATATCTCTAGAACTATTCAACCTACAGACTTGAAATTTGGTAGATATGTTCCTTTCATAGAGTAGCTTCAGCTAAGAACGGATTTTCCGAAATTCGAAACGCAAGGGGCGTTACGAGAGGTTAAGGGGCGTTATAAATAATTATTTCCATGTTTAAACAACCTGATGTACAATCTTGAAATTGGGTAAGCAGATTCCTTTCTGAGAGTAGAGATCCTCTACAAAATGAGTTTGGTGAAAATCGACCCCCCAAGTGGCGTTGCAGGGGCTTAGGGGGCGATATAGATAATTATTTCCATTTTTAAACTATTTGACGCACTGTCTTTAAATTAGGGGGATCCTTTCAAAGAATAATAATCAGTTACAAAAAGGGTTTTGTAAAAACAGACTTCTAAGTGGCGTTGCAGGGGATTAAGGGGCGTAATTGATAAATATATCCGTTTTTAAACTACTTCACCTACCTGCTTGAAAATTGGTAGGTAAGTTTCTTACCTGGAGTAAATATCCGCTACAAAATGGGTTTTGGGAAAATTGACCCCCAAGGGTGTTGCGGGGGCGGGGGGTTTAAGGGGCGTTAAAAATTCCGATTTTTAAGATATTAGACGTACAGTCTTGAAACTTAGTAAGTGGATTCGTCTCATAGGGTAGAGATACGCTACAAAATGGGTTTCGTGAAAATTGCCCCCAAGTGGCGTTGCGGGACTTATAGATAATTATTTCCATTTTTAAACTAATAGACGCACAGACTTTATATTTGATAAAGAGATTTCTTTCATAAAGTAGAGATCAGCTATAAGAAAGTTTTGTGAAAACAGACTTCTAAGTGGCGTTGCGGGGGATTAAGTGGCGTAATAGACAAATATTTTCGTTTTTAAACTACTTGACCTACCTGCTTGAAAATTGGTAGGAATGTTTCTTTCATGGTAGTACATATCCGTTACAAAACGGGTTTGGGGAAAATTGACCCCCAAGGAGTGATGCGGGCGGGGGGTTTAAGGGGCGTTATAAATTCCGATTTTTAAGTTATTAGACGTACAGTCTTGAAACTTAGTAAGCAGATTCCTCTCATAGGGTAGAGATACGCTAAAAATGGATTTCGTGAAAATTGCCCCAAGTGGCGTTGCGGGACTTAAGGGGCGTTATAGATAATTATTTCCATTTTTAAACTATTAGACGCACAGTCTTTATATTTGATAAATAGATTTTCTTCATAGAGTAGAGCTCAGCTATAAGAAGGTTTTGTGAAAACAGACCTCTAAGTGGCGTTGCAGGGGTTCAAGGGGCGTAAGAGATAAATATTTTCGTTTTTAAACTACTTGACCTACCTGCTTGAAAATTGGTAGGAATGTTTCTTTCATGGAGTAAATATCCGCTACAAAACGGGTTTGGAGAAAATTGACCCCCAAGGGTTGTTGAGGGGGGTTAAGGGCAGATATAAATAATTATTTCTATTTTTAAACTATTAGACTCACAGTCTTGAAATTTGGTTAGCAGATTCCTCTCATAGGATAGAAATACACTACAAAATGTGTTTTGTGAAAATCGACCCCTAGGTGGCGTGTTGCGGGGGTTCAAGGGGCGTTATTGATAATTTTTTTGCATTTTTATTTAATTGGACGCACAGTCTTCAAATTTTGCTAAGCAGATTCCTTTCATTGAGTGCAATTCCCCTACAAAATGGGTTTTGTGAAAATAGACCCAGAAGTGGCGTTGCGTGGCTCAAGTGGCGTTATAGACAATTATCCCCATTTTTAAACTGTTAGACATACTGTCTTGAAATTTGATAATCAGATTCCTTTCGTAAAGTAGAGAACCGCTACAAAATGGGTTTCATGAATATCAACTACCAAGTTTAATTTCGGGAGATTAAGAGGCGTAATCGATAAATATTTCCATTTTTAAACTATTTGATCATGCTGCTTGAAAATTGGTAGGCATGTTCCTTTCATGGAAAGAGTTCCTCTAACAAAGAGTAAAACGAAAATTGACCCCTAAGGATGTTTGCGAGGGGTCAAGAGCAGTTACAGAAAAAAATTCCTGTTTTTAATTGTTAGATCCATATACTTGAAATTTGTTAAGCATGTTTCTTTTGTTGAATAGGGATCCACTAAGAATAAATTTTAAGCAAATCAAGAGTTCTGGGGGGTTGCAGGAGGTTACTGGGACGTATTGACAAAAAAAAATTACTTTTTTCGAGCTACAAGGACTATAATAATGAAATTTGGTTTGCATTTTCCTTTTGTTGAATTGAAATCCGCTAAGAGCGGTAATTTTGGAAAACGGCTCTCAACGGGATTACGGGGATATTGATAGTAAAATTTTTGTTTTTTTTCTGTTACATTTAGACTTGAAATTTGGCTTGCATGTTCAATTTACGGAGTAGAGATCCACCGAAAATTGGTTTTGCGGAATCCACTTGGTTTTTGAGTTACGAAAGAGCAAACATCATTCTATACTTCAATTTTAGAGATTTTTAGAAAATACAAACTAGATGAGTTCTGCCCTTTTTTTTTTATCAACAGGTGACAGTTACAGGTATAAGTATATTTTTCAATTCAATCGAATTCTTAATGCTAGGACTTAGATATCAATAATTTATACATATAACATATATAAGCAGTAAAAATTTATAAAACATCATGAAATACCCAGCGAAGCGGGCGGGTAACGGCTAGTATATATGTATATATATTACAAAAATATACAAAAAATAGTTATATACCTAAGATAACTATAGTCATGATAGAATAGATTTAGCCACAGAAATACTAAAGCAAACTCCTAGCCTTAGGAACTAGGAATGCAGGTTTAAACAATGTTTTTCGGCCAGTCAACCTAATATGTATATATATATATATATATATTGTACAAATTTTCAATCGCATTAATAAAATACTTTCTATTCATCCATTAAAAGTAGGAATTGACTTAATTTTTTTTTATATTACTTGTTAAATATTCACTGCTGGCCGCCGTATATGCAACACCAAGAAAGACAAGAGATAGCACAACAAAATTTATTTTGTAGATAACATGTTGACCAAGTATCAAAAGATTTAATTTGTAGACTTCTGTGAAGTGTGGTTCCTGCCAGAATCAGTAGCCAGAGTAGCCGCCATTGTTGGAGATCACCACTGCCACACGCCTCGGCATTGATTCAAAGAGACTTTGGATGTGTTCTTAGGGTTCAGACCAAGCAGCTTCCACACGTTGCCAAAGTTGATCTGGTGTGGCAGCTGGGGGTGTAATCGGGGTTAATCGTTGAGCAAACATGGACCACATGTTTTCTATCGGCGAAATATCCGGAGAGCGAGCCGGCCAGGGAAGCAATTCAATCTGGTGATTGACGAAGAACCTTTGGACAATGCGTGCCACGTGTGATCGCGCATAAACCTGTTGAAATATGGCTGTGGCGAAGCCCTGAAGGTAAGGAAGGACAACTGGATCCAACACCTCGGATATGTAGCGCTGGCTGTTTAAAGTACCGGCAATGCGTACTAGAGGAGTGAGAGAGTGATGTCCAATACCACGCCCAATACCATAATACCCGGTGCAGGACCAGTGTGGCGTTGCAGCTGTTCAACAATCTCTCTCCACGGTGTTCCCAGACTCGAATCCGACCATTTTGGTGTTGCAGACAGATGCGTGACTCGTCAGTAAAGACAACTTCATTCCATTCTGCCGCCCACATCCTTCTTTCATCGCACAATTGGCGGTATAGACGTCTGTGGTTCTGCGTCAAGGGTAGACTAAGCAATGGACGTCTTGCGGACAGACCACTCTGCTGTAAATTGGCGTCGAATGGTACGCGCAGACACTGAATGATGCGTTACAGACTCAATGTGCTGTGCTATGGTTCGTGATGTGACTGAGCGATCTGTCACTGCCATGCGCACAATTTGCCTGTCCTCCCGTGAAGTGGTGCACTGAGGTGGATGCGATCGACCCCGTCGGTCCGTCGTACCCTCCTGCATCTAACGGTCACATATCCGCATTACAGTCGTTTGGTTTCGTCCAACACGCGCGTCTACCGATTTCCCTGAAAGATAATCCACAATGTCGGTAGGCCACTATCCTTCCTCTGTCGAACTCGGATACTTGATCAAAAGCTGATTGCTGTTTTCTACGAGACATAACTGATCGTTTTTTGGAAAAACCACAAGAAAAACACAATTGCCGAACTTGAAATCGTCGAAATCTCCAAGCCTTAAATAGCCCTTTGAGGTGTCGCCACAGGCGTGCGTGATGTGTGTCTGCGCTGAAATTCTAATCATTTGCATATCTCACCTCCTCTAATGCATGTTGTAAATTTCATGTTATTTGCGTGCTTCCTTCAGGGTGTTGCATTTCCGGTGGCCAGCAGTGTAGCTTAGACCATATTGATGAGTTGAAGACATGTCTTTTTAAGATTCGTAATTTTTATAAAAAAATTCACCTTTTTGAAAATCAATTATTAGATCCAATAATGCACGCACGCACAAAATTGTTTTTCTGAAAATCTCATTCTTTTTCAGGGAACAAAATCCTGTAATCACAGAGCCGAGTGATCGTGAACTCATGGGCGTCATGGGTTTAAATCCTAGCGCTAGTAAATACTCGCTATTAGTGTGAGTGAGATTTATATTAACTGTAGTATCTGACTACTGTTGGTGGTAGGTTTTTCAGTGCTGTTGTCACCGTTCTCCGCACCTGCGGGCGTAGTTGCTATTTTAGCGAGAAAAAGGTAGTTGACCTTCGAACGTACAAAAAAAGAAAGAGTCCCTCGGTTTTAGAGCACGAAAGCGCTGGGACGATTTTCGTGTCAAGGAAAGCGAGTTCCTTTTCTCCGACTAACACAATTTTCAAATCTTGGCTATTTTTTTCATCATTGAAACTCAGAATCAGAACCAGGGCCTGATGAAGTTGGTTATATGATTGAATAAGTCGTCAATCTTGCCTGGCAAATAAATTTAGAAGTGGATAATGATGACATACAAGAACTGTGTGTGTGTGTGCTAGATTCCCACAACCTGGATCTGACAATGGATGAACTCATAGAAATGCTTGAGCAAGAGCAAGACAATGAAGAACTTGAGTTTGTAAGCCCAGTTCAGTTAGAAGATCGAATGACAGTTGGGAATTTGAAAGGACCCAGTTTAATTGAAAAAGGGTTACATATTTTAGAAAATATGGGCTCCAACAAAAAATTTATTTTTTCAACAGAACAAGGAATGTAAAAAAATTATTAGCATACTACGAGGAAATTTTGCGGGAGAGAAAAAAATCTTTGAGCCGGCAAACTACTTTGTTAGATTTTATGAAACCTTTTGCATCAAAATAACTTCGGCTTACGATTTTGCATTTGTGTATCTAAGATTTTATAAAACATTTTTTTCTTAAATTTTTCTTCGTCTCCGGCCACAACTAAAGATAATTTATATGTATTTATAGACGAAATTATACCCCGACTTACCTGGTTATCAGTCAGTCATCGCTATCGCGTAAGTTCGGTGTATTACTGTAGTTTTTCAATACCGGTTTACCAAATACCGGTATTTTGAGCCTTTTGTACATTTTTGTAATACCGGTATTCACAAGTTTAAATACCGCTTTTTCGTAATTTACTCAAAATTCCTTAAATTGTTTGCACTACATGTTCAGGAATCGCCAACTTAGCAAAATAGTATACGATTTTGCTTTTATGTCTCTAACGGGCGCAATTCATTAGACCTTATAAAGTAGGATCGTACAATCAAGAGAAGTGTATGTGAATCATCCAAGAAGGCGGGCCAGTCCTATTTTATTACAGCTCAGAGCGATACTGCACACGCGCAGGATTCTTTGTCTTATATTCGTATCTGTGAGAAAAAGGTCGTAGTTCTGAAGAAAGTGCGCGTAATATTTCCATATATTTTAAATTGGGGAGTTTGTTAATTCACATTGAATTTGCATATCATACAGTACAATTGATGCATTATGTTTTTTAAGGTCACATTTTAAAGATTTGTAGCAGTACCACAGACTGAATAGTGATATTTGCATTTTCTTGTGTGATTTAAATAAATAAGATGTTCCTTCACTTCTTTGTGATTCTTTATACACTGTTATAGTTTAAAAGTTACAAATTATTATTATTATTATTTTTTTTTGATATTTACATTCTCTAATAAAACTGCCAAATAAAACAAAGAAACACTTGTATTTTCTTTCTTTTTCTAAAATTTCTAATACCGGTATTAAAACCGGTATCCCGGTGTTAAGATTTAAAAAATACCGTATACCGGTATTGAACTTTTGGGCCAATATTGCAATCCCTAGCGGACAGCCCTTGGTTTGGTTGTATTGAAGAAAAAAAAGAAAGAAATCTGTTGATTTTCACGTGAAGTACAGCGTTGAGAAGCATTGAGGAAAATAAAAGAGAATGATATTTCAACTGGAAAAGTAATAGAGAAGCATAATATTATACAGATATTACATTAAAACGTCGTACTATAAGACTACACGAGGGATATTTGTAAAGGATCTTGTAATTTTGAACCTCGGTTACCCTTTTCGCGACGATGTACTCATCAACGGAAAACATTGTAGAGACGGGTATGTCACATATGGATCCACCCCAAATGTCAGCAGAAGCCAGGTAATGCATTGGTGAAACACGTTCCGCATTCATTCTACAGGTTTGCCCGTCCCCTGGGTAAAGTTCATTGAACGGCCTGCCGTCCAATAAAGGGGTTTGAGACTGGTGCTTAAAATGACATACCCATCGCGAAAAGGTTAAGTGACGAGAACAACAATTGAGCTGGCATCCCTTCTACAACCTATCACAACAAGCCAACAGGAGGATTTTCAGCTCGACGGATTTAACGTACATCATGGTGGGTCTTCATTATGTACATCATGTGGGTACGTACATGGTGGGTCTTCAGTGGTTTTAGAACTAGAACCCGCGAAACGCTGGCTACGAGTTCTTGACCTTAAGGATACATACACACAGTGGACTTTCAAATCAATTTTTTTAATTATGAATGAATTTTTTTCCAATTTGCAGGAAATGTGTAATGTGTTAACAGATATCAATGTACAAGGTTTATTGAAAATATCTTTGATGGTCACCGAGGCATTCAAATGTTTAATTTTAACTATACCGAATAATTAATACATTTCACAAAACGCTCCGTGCGCATCCAGGTTCAGTTTACACTGTCAATATTCTCTCATAATGTTCAATTGTATGCATACAAATAAAACTTAGAGGTTTTTTTTTTATATATTTCTTTTTTAAAAAAATTAAAAAAATTATTTATGTTGAAATCTTAAGTCCTCCCCCCCTAAAAAAGCTTGAATGTTTATATTCTCTTATTATTTGCCCGACCTTTAATTAAAAAAAAAAACATCCACTAGCATTTATCTATGCATCTATGGAGAATATTTGTAAGAACAACAAACATTAAAATTCTCTTATTTAAAAATTATATGTCCATAAGTATTTATAAGTCCTCAGCTACATTTGATGAAAGCACAGTTATTACTATATTAGAGTTACCATATTATTTTTTAGTTTTAAACTGATTAAAAAAAACTTACGATGGTCTAATAAACATACATAATTTTCAGCAGGAAAAGAAGAATTGATAGTTTGATGTAATCATCTGAAATATTACTGAAAATGCAACAAATCTAAATCGGTATCAAATCTAAATGTAAACTAACATAAATAAAGCAATAAGTCTGATTGATGATATAGCATTATAACTTTTATGAATAATTTACCATTATGAGGGTACAGTGGTTTCGAACTATATACGTTCAAATAAATTTAAAAAAAATACAGCTAATTCTGCAATTTTTCGGCCCAATAACTGAGTGGTCGTTCTTTCCCTTATATTTATTGTCATTTTGTAAAAAATACTTATGAATTTCTTTTTTAACTGTTCTGTATACATAGAGGCGTGGTGGGTGAGTGAGGGTGAGTGAGGGAATATTAATGTCGCACTGTTCAGCTACACGAGAGCTTTTGGTGACGGACCTCATAATTTTGAACCATGGTCAAGTGACGAGGACGACACCTGAGCTGGCACCCCTCTCTCCTAACTACCACACCAACGGGAGGATGTTTGAGCTCTCGACAGATTTAACGTGCATCTCTTTCCTACACGGGGGGGGGGAGGGAGGGGTCTTTAGTGGTACTGGGCTGGAACTTATGACATGCCCCAGCCACGATCCGATACCTTGACCACTAGGCTACCGCGGACCTTATAGAGGAGTGGTCAAGCATGTGTTCGAACTGTAAAGAGCATAACTTCCCTAAAAAAGATCAAAATTGAAAAATTATTTGTGCGAGCGTGTGCGCGCGCATTCAGTAACAGTGATTGCAAGAATCGTTAATATGCTAAAAGTGAAAAATAGAGAAAATAGGATTGATTTTTACCTTTCTGAAAGTCCACTCTACCCTCACCACTAAGTGACCGCTATCTCAAGTTCTAGCCATATAGGTGGTCGTGGTAGCCTAGTGGTCAAGGTGAGTGAGTGATTTTGGGGTTTATTGGCGCAAGAGCCGATTTCGGCTATACTGCGCCAAACATTTGTTTTAATATCTGTGGTCTAGACGGGAAGAGAAAGAAAGAATGAATTGAATGACAAGAAAGAGGGTTGAAAATAGAGAAGGATCACTAGGGTACCCCGGGTTCGTGAAGCCCATGTTTACCAAAACAGTAAACCCCGTGGGGGAAAAGGAAAAGATCACTAGGCACCTCGGGATTGTGACACCCGTACTCACCTAAAGAAGGTGAGCCCCTGAGGTGAGAAGCTGAGGGGCTAGTGGTCAAGGTAATGGACTCGTGGTTGGCTTGTCATGAATTCGAGCCCAGAACCACTGAAGATCCACCGTGTAAGGGAACGATGCACGTTAAATCTATCAAGAACTCAAACGTTCTCCCATTGGTGTGGGGTGGTAGCTAGGAGAGAGGGGTGCCAACTCAGGTGTCGTCCTCGTCACTTGACTATGGTTCAAAATTTCAAGGTCCGTCACCAAGAGTCCTCGTGTAGCTGAACAGTGTGACGTTAATATTCACTCACTCTAGCCACATAGAGTGGCTGATACACATTAAATCTATTGAGGCACAAGTTCCTTACTTTGGAGTGGCGTACAAGTTTGAAGAGTGCCTCATTAACTTGACAATTGGTCAAGATTAAGAGGCTCGTCTCCAATAACCCTCACTTACCTCCTGAGGACCATGTTAATGAACAATCAATTAGAATAATTAAATAATTTAAAACTGCTTTTATTTTTCCTCTACGTAAATTACAGTATTTAATTCACTGATTATTTTGTTAACGTTGTTCTTCATAGCAACACGAGCGCTCTTGGTGACGAGCCTTGTAATTTTGAACCATGATCAAGTGACGAGGTTGGCACCTGGTCAGGTACGTTATTCTCCAAACTTTCATATTACCCCCAATGGGAGGACTTTGTACCTCAGCTGATTCAACATATATCAGCTGTATACGGCATGTCTTTAGCAGTGGCGCCAGGAATCAAACCCACGATTCGACAATTCTGAACACGTGATCTTGAAGCTAGGGGAGGGAGTGAATATTAACGTCGCACTGTTCAGCTACACGAGGGATTTTTGTGACGGACCTTGTGATTTTGAACCATGGTTAAGTGACGACACCTGAGCTGGCACCCCTCTCTCCTTACTTCCACACCACACTAAGAAGAGGACGTTTGAGCCTCGACATATTTAACGTGCATCGGCTCTATCTGCGAAGCGGGTCTTCAGCGGTACTAGGCTCGAACATATGACACGCAGGCCGTGAGCCCGTTACCTCGACTACTAGGCTACCTCGGCCTTACCACGAGATCACAGCCACAAATAAAAACAGCAAAGAAAGTAAAAAATATTACAAATAAGTAAATTAATAAAGCACAAAACTTGAAGATCTTGACTTTGTGTCATAATAATCATTTAACAAAAGGAGTGCAGAATTTTCGTTGTTTCTTTTTTCCTCAATTCCTACTATTAGTTCTCTTTCTCCCTATATATCTATCTATCTTGTATTCAAATTTTCAATCGTTAATAAAATTCTTTCTATTCATCCTTCAAGTTCAAATACATTTTTTTAAACTTGTAGTGGATGATAAACGATGTTAATGCAGTTTTTCAAATATTAGTTCATTTATTAAATTAAGACATGAAAAAATAGTTACAAACAAAAATAATAGTGCAACAGCATATATAGAAAGAAAAATCGTTCGTTGTGTCCCTGTAGCGCAATGGATAGCGCGCAAGCATTAGGCTTCCAAACCAAAGGTCATTTGTTTGAATCCCAGATAGGTTGGCCTAATTTCTGAGAATGGGATTTCTTTTTTTTACTGTATATTTTATTAGAATAATTAAATTTAATTAATGAATAAATAGTAACAAACAAAAAAATGTGGCCCAACACCCTATATAGAAATGAAAATGGAAAAAATTGCAAGGAAAATCGCTTTCTATTTTGTCACTTAATATGGTGATTCTTTCATATGTATATACACATAGTTATATTCATTGTAACTATTTAATAAAAAGTAACTAAAATAAATTTTTTCTTTTTTGACCTATAAGTAGAAATTGACTTTTTTGTATTACTTATTTTTTTTTCTTTTTGAAAATCAAAAACCGTTCCTAATAATATACCTAAAAAATTTCATAATTTAATGAAATTTCATTTATTTATATTTAAGTACTAGCTTTTACCCACGGCTCCGCTCGCGTTGATGTCTTTAAATAACCGTCAAAGTCGTAATCATTATCATTAGAAAGTAAATAATATAATATGGTAATTTTTTTATTGCTTGACTGGAACCAATAAAATTTAAAAATTCTAAAATTGAGCTTAGTTTAAAAAAACTGAAAACGTAATTTACTATAATAATTAACAACAAATATTCAATAACTTAAACTATTAATATTTTTAAAAATCGAAAGTATCTACGTTTAATATATAATTTCTCTTTAAAAGAACTCAGAACAGAATATTATTCTAAGATGCTACTGTATACCAAATTACATGTTCTTCTGTCAGTTGCAAATATGTGATTTAGGCATTGAATACACCGATCAGGCTACATATTGTTGGCCATGGGAAAAACATTGCTTTTTTAAATGCAACCCTGCTACCTGAAATGTTAGCTTTGTTAATAGCAACAGTAAAACTGAAAATTGAACTTGTTTGACTTGAAACGGTCAGTGGGGATACTTGGAATTCGAGGTATGATAACACACTATCCCTTTTCATGACATATGTTCAAATATTGGCGCCAAGTATATTCTGCATCAGTTTTGTGGCTATGTTCCTTTACATAGTCGAGGAGCATCGAGATTTTGCATAACTGGTACATTTAGGATAAATTCTGTTACTTGATGTTACAATACTATAAAATCGTCTCAAATAATTTCATTATCGAAGCCATTTCCGTCAACACGTCTAGGGCTAATCATTCCAAAATCATGTAGCTTCTTCCTAACCATTCTGATAATAAAACGCAGTATGTATATGTGTTTCTTAGAGTGCAAAGATTAATATAAGTATTTAAATTAAATTGTGTGTGTTTAATTAACATTTCAGTGATAAAAGATAGAAATTATGTGAACGTTTCCTACTATGCCGCATGAAAATTCCTATAAAATCTGAAACAAATGGAAACATTGGATCAATTACAACACTAACATTCTTAGGAATGTTCTATAATGAAAGCTAAATAAATTATTTTTGCATTGTGTGTGCTTTGAAAATAATTCTCTCCGCCATTAAACGGAAAATTAGGTTTCTCTTAGTGTGATTTTTTGTATCGTTCACTGAAATTGGCGACTAAAAATATTCGAATCAAAATCAAACATTTCTTAAAATCGTAGAATACAAATTTCAGCGTTTTTAAAAGAGAATTATATTGATATTTAATGAATTGAAGAAAAGTCTTAATGTTATGAAATAGAAATTAAACCATTTCCTGAAAATTAAAGACTTACTTTTTGTTGAAATTCTTATTCTTCCGGAAAAAAAAGCATCTTTTTAAAATCGCCGAGAAAGATGTAAGCGGCTCATTCAGATTGCTGGTTTTGTGCGTCCTTTGGAGTATAAACTTCAAAATTTTACAATGAAACCTAATAATAAGTAATTTTAGTTTTTTGGTTGTATTCAAGGAAAGTATCCTTCTGACTTTTTTTGATACCTTACTTATTAGCCTATTGATCGGTTTTCAACGAATTAAAAATCGTCATCAAATACCAAAGTGTTATTTAACAAACTAAGAAAACATTCTCGCGCATGCTCAAACCCACTAACTACCCCTTATAAACTGAGTGAGAAATGTATATTAAATCACACAAGAGCTATTGGCGGTGAACCTCAAAATTTTGACCCCGGTCAAGTGACGAGGACGGCACCCCCTCTCCAACGTTCTCTCGTTGCAGCCTCAACATATTTAACGTGCATCACCCTCTCTGCATGACAGAGCTTCAGCGGTACCAGGCTCAAACTTACCTTGATCACTTGGCTACCGAGCCACTATTCTTCCGGAGAGAGTAAATATTGTTACGAATTTTGTGTAAAATAATGTAAACAATTTGTATTTGGACGTGTAACGCATTTATATTACTCTATGTTTTTTTACTTTATGTTAAAATTGTAATATATTCGTAAGCAACACCATCTCTTACGTTATAAGAGAGGGCGATAAGTGCCAAGTTAGCATCATTTTTGGCGAGTTTGGAACCCTACAGATTCTTCAGGAAATTAGTGGAGAAATCCAATAATTTCACGATCTATGACGGAAGCGGATCTTTCTCGAAGGATCCGCGAGACCTATGAATAGGAAGATGCTCATCGAAACTGAACAGTACTATTTTGACGAATGATTATTAGTCTTGCCTTGACCAACGATTAGTGCTTACTCCGGCTGTTGAGTAGAACGAGGGTGCTTGTGAATAATATTTCACATACGTGTATTTTAGACACTGATAATTGTGTCTAAGCACTACTGTTGAAGGTGTGAAGACCTTCTGTGAATTTCGCTGTATTTTAAGTATTGATTTTGGACCATAAGTTCTCATCACTCTTAAAGAAATGTCTTGTTCCTTGCGACTGCTTTGCTTAAAATCCCCGAACTCCGATCAATGTATCAATATTAACGTCGCACTATTCAGCTACTCGAATATTCTCAACTCAGTAGTGCAACAGCCCATCTCAGTTTTCATGACTTTGGGAACTGAGGAGTATGAGCAAATGTTTGTGTCAGATGGTTTGTCTTACGTGAAACCCGCAGTATTTAGTTCCCAAGCAAACTTCGTACTAATTTATCGACCCACTGAAGGGATGAAAGGCAGAGTCAACCTTCCCCAGCCCGTGATTTGAACCCCGGACCTGTGGCAAGGAAACGCGAGACGTTACCACTCAGCCAGTGAGCTTCACTCAACTATTCTACCGGAAGAAAACCTTTTAAGATCACTGAGAAAGATGGAGATAACTCATTCACATATCGCTGGTTTTGTGCATCCTTTGCCACATGAACTTTGAAAGCTTAGGGACGTACTGATTCCCCCTCCCCCATGAAGTGAGTTAATTCTTTTGTTATACTTAAGGAGTGTGTCTTTCTGTATTTTTCAGTATCTTTACGCATTAGCTAAGATATCATTCAATAAACAAGAATCTTCACCAATTCAGCAACAAACAATGAAAAAACATTTTCGCAACGTAACAATTTTACTCATATGTTGAGAAAATTCTTCAAACTATTTTCTAGTTTATAAACGGGCCAAAACATAAGTACTCCTTTTTTCCCGAGTCATTCATTTCGAAAAAATGAAATCACATTTGAACTTTCGAGCCCATATATGCATTTGCCATTTTTAAAATCTGGAAGATACCCAATAGTGTTAAATTCATGTGACGTCAGAGTCACATGATGAATACAATCGTGTGATTAAATTCAATCAGTTCATGCGCATCACTGGTGCCAACTTTTGCTTTTTGCAGAAACTTTCTTTTAAAAAAAGTACGTACCGTAAAATCCGGCGTATAACGCGCACTTTTAACAAGAATAAGATGGAAATTTTTCCGGGTGCAAGTTATAGGTCAGGTATAAAATTGATAACTTTAAAAATTAAAAAAGATGAACATAAAAAAATTAGGCTTCTACATAGATCTAAATATTGTTTATATTTAAAAGAAATGACATTCTTGATATCAATTTAAAGGGTTCTGGTTCTAGAAGCATACAATTTCTTTAAAATCTTGAGGTAATACCTCGAATAAATGATTACAAAACGTAAGAGCATTGCACTCTTACATTTCAGGTTTTTCGTAAAAAAGGGGTTACGCGTTATACTGCGAATGTACAAAAAAATTAAATAATGTAGATAAGAAGGTATACGCCGGATTTTATGGTATTTGTTGTTTCTTATCCCACTTGACCAACAGAAACATCTAGATCAAGTCCATGAAACCGTGCGTTTTTAAGTAATCAAGAACTGTAGTTGGACTTGAGAACAGCTGGCTCTTATGGCATCCAATACAAGCAAAGATGTGGGCAGGAGCGGCTTGGTTCACATTGCATTTCGGACAAGAAGGGTAAACTTTAACACCATCCACATGCCGTTGAGCTCGAGTATGTCCACTTCGTAGTCTAGTAAGAGTAGTTTCATCTGACTTACTGCTTGTCCCAAGTAAAGCAGCACCAAGGCGATTTCCTTCATACCATTCATGCACGGGGGCCTGCCTCCAAGAGGAACTGATATCTTGTTTGACCCGAGTAGCAATTTCTGAATAAGTAAGGCAGCCACCATGTGTAGAATCTTTATGGCTGCCCTCGTGGGCCAAACCATCTGCAATCTCATTCCCATAGACATTCACGTGCGATGGTACCCACTGAAAAAAGATCTTAACATTAGCATTCAAGCTATTTAATACCTGTATAATACTCGTTGTCGTTCTGTCACCATGCCTCCACCATTCCAAGAGAGGCTGAACAGAGCTTTGGCTATCCCTCGATATCCAAATATCTGTGTTGACACTCTCAGTATAGCAAAACTTCAAAGTCTCCTCAATAGCTAAAAGTTCCGCCTGAAATACTGAGCAGAAGTCAGGATTTCTCTTGCAGATCCTAATACCATTCCCCTTTTTGATGAAAATTCCACTTCCCGAAACAGCTCCTACTCCCATGCTGCCATCAGTATAGATCTGTAATGCATCACACGGGACTTTATGAATAGTCACCAAAGCAAGCTGCCTAAGATACTCTGGATGATGAGTGCCCTTGTTAGTGTGGTGTGGGAGGATAATTCGGTGTTAAAAAAGACCTGTTCATAGAACGACGCAGCAACATCCATAGAGCGGCCCAGAGAGACATACTCTACTTCATTATATAACCATCCCTCGCTTTCAGTATAGCTAAGTGGACTTTCTCTCTTAAGGCGACAATTGTTGTGCCAACTGCGCACAAAACAAGAGGTTCTATGCTGGTCTCCATAACTGATGTGAGCTTGGCAAAATATTTAGCCAACAGAAATCTGCTTCGTAATTTGAGAGGCTGCAAGTCAGCTTCATACAAAACAATATCCCTCGGGCAGCTGTTGAGGAGACCAGTTATGACTCTGGCAGCAGAGAGTTGTACCCTTTCTAGTTTATCAAGGTTGCAAACAGAGGCAACCTGATAGACCTGTACACCATATTCAAGGATAGGTCGAATGAGAGCAATTTATGGTATTTTCAAATAATAATAAGGCATATATATATATACATTTGATTTAAAAGTATACGCTAATAAAATATTTTTTTAATTTAAAAAAAATGTTTTGGAGAGTATTAATACTTGTACATCGTAACCCAATAATCGAATTTGAAATTGTATTTTAATTTTACTAGTAAAATAACAAATACAAGACTAATTTCAGTTTAGAATTCGAAGGAAAACTCGAATTGATTTATCATGTGACCATCATGAATTTAGCCTAAAAAAGAATTTTTCTCCAAAATAATTTTTCTACCTCATGGACTTTTTTTATACCATTCTTATACATTTCTCTCTTGCGATATTCCTAAATAAATTCATCAGGCGAATCCTTCTTTTCGTAATCAGCAAATGCATTTATTTATTTATTTACTCGATTGAGAGAAGGCACCCAGAGGGTATAGGGCTATCACCTTGTCCTTCGAGAGAGAAAGGAAACAATACAAGAACTAATACAAAAACAGCCGAACGGCAGAGCAAACATCCCGTCCGTAAAGGAAATACAATAAAAAAATGAAAGGAATCACATAATAAATCTTTCAAAAATGGATAAGCGATGAAACAAAACTAAAAACGCATTAGCAAATCTAACAAAATAAAGTGCACCCTAACCCTTACTTTAACATTTTTCGCTCTCCTTTCTTAAAAAAATTAATGGTGCGTATTTAATAAAAAAATAAACAAATAATTTAATTTCCCCCCTCATCCATTTCATCTAGGTGATGGGATCAGCTTGGATTTGGGGAAATATTCACATTTAAATAGAAACAAACCATTCTTGAATATTAAGTTCTCCTCGATATTTATCCGGATCTATATGTCCTTGATGACTTCTTGTCAAACCAAACCTCTAACAATACAGTTCCCTTTTGTAGTGCCAAAAGAATCATAAAAAAGTACTACAGAGAACTTACACACGCACACACTTCTGGTCCAAATTCAGCCAAAAGAATAATCAAAAAGTGTGGTTTAGCAAACTCCTTCATATTCCAAAATGGCCACGAAATAGAGCTGTAGCCAATTTTCTAATCGCCACTGGCTACGACTGCCTAAACCATGATAGGCATTACCCAGAGTCCCCTTTGTTAAACTGTGCGACTCCAATGAAGAAATGTGAACGATATTCATTTAGCACGCTGCCGTGCACTCAGCTATGGATCCATGTGGAGCAGATATTGGGAGGCCAAACATAAAATGTGTGATTTATAGGCTAAACTGTGGACTTTTGTGTTTCTTTTCTTATTTTTGTTTATTTATTTTTAATTTTGTTTCTTCCTTTTTGTTAATATTCTCTGTTTCTTATTTTGGTTGCAGTTATCTTGTAATCCACCATTGGAAATTGTAATGTCTTTGCTGGAATCGTCAAAAACTCAAGTGTGTTGAAAGCAAACTCTACAGACTGTCTTTGCTGGAATCGTCCAAAACTCAAGTGTGTTGAAAGCAAACTCTACAGAATTGAAATGAAACGAAACGAGACGAGCGAGTGAGCGTGATGCGCGAAAGCGATTTGGGAGAATATAGTCGAAGCTTGAAAAATGATTTGAAGAAAGAAATGTTAAACTTTTTGGGCTGTGAAGATTTTTTTTAACGCTACCTGTACGCTACTTCACAGAAATAAAAAAACTTTCTCCATTTGCTGTATATTTCTTTCGAAACAATCACATTCATTTTCCGTTGATGAATTTCTTTGGATTGTTTATGTCTTTCCAGAGACAATTTCCGACGAAACATACTAAGTACTGCTCTTAATACTCTATCAACTTCTTTACAAATGCAAGATACTACGTCAACTTTATCTTTATTATACAAATACCACTGCAACTAGATGCATACCGGACAACCACAATAGCACTCAACTGTGTGGAACTATTATTTTTTGCAAATTCAACTTAACAAATCAGTTACAGATAAAGTTATGAGTTTTAAAAAAATAACAATCGATGTATTTAAACAAATATATTTATATTTACCAAACGATTTATGTAAGAAAATGTAAATTTGATCCAACTAAAAGTTAAAATTAATCCACCCACACTAAAAAGGGATAAAAGCTTCTGGGGAATGTACTAGGTCTGCAATGGTAAAAATACCAATCCCACCCCCATTGGAAAAAACAAACAACCTAAACATAACAAAATCTGAAAATTTAAAAATTTTATATAAGAAATCTCTGATCGGTTCTCTAAATAGGGCACTGGGATTAAAGAGATAAAATTTGCACTTACATGTTTTAGTATTTTCTTCACTTATAAAAATCGATTTCCGAGTACAAAATTTTACTTTTTTTGGTTTTACTTTCTTATTTACAAGATAGTTCGCTTTTCAATTGAATTTCACACTAATCTTCGTGGAAAGGCCCTAAGCAAACCTGACAAAGTGTTCGGTCCCATTTTCCACAGTAATGTTTTTGGTTTTCCTTTGCGGCCTTCTCTTTGATAACAATGCTGTTTTTCTCACTTTTGTAAAAAGTGACCAACACTATCTTTACGAATGTTTTCTTTTGCACCAGAAGGTACAATCGAGAGAAATCCTATATCTCTACCTCTTGTTCTTATTATAGTTTTATTTAGATAAGTTGTTGTTACAACTCTTCGGAACTCCTTTAAGTTTAGGGTTTCATCTTTGTTGAGAGTTATGCGAACTACCAGGCGTTTACTATAGCCATATACAGTGGACGTATAAAAAATGGCCAATACCACATTTTTCCATGAATTTTAATGGAATGAAATACAGCCAACACAATCCGTGGTTTGATCCACACCGCCCATATGTTTGTTTTAAGAATCGTTCAAATTCGTCATCTTCACGTTAACTTTATCTGTGTTTTTCCTATTCCCCTCTTTGCATCAAAGTATGGTTCTAAAGTGCTAAAATTTATAGCAACATTGACAGCATTATTGCCATTCGATCGCACTAGATATCAGAGTTCTCGTCAAATGCAAAATCAGACGTGCCTCTTTCTTTCTTCTACATGGACTTAGATTCTTTTAAAGGACACCCGTGGTTTATCCGATTTTTTTGTATGTTTCCTTTAGCTCAAAAACCTTTTAAAAAATCAATGCTAGTAAAAAAGTTATCAAAATGTAACGTGTAGCTTGAAGGATTCACAATATTCTCTGTTAGTTTCATTGCAACCAGGATACCAATAGGAATTTCATTTCTTGCATAAAATTCTTTAACGGTATAGAGAGAAAAACTATAACAATATTCCTCACTTCCACAGAGAACCCAAAGTGTTTATCAAAAACGCATTGGCTTGCCTAGAATAAACTATTTGAGACTATGCTAACCGTAATGCATGATCATTTCATCAATGCTTAGATTTGCAGAGAGGTGTCTAAATTTCATAAAATTATCATTGAATTTGACAAACAAAGGTTTTACTTTGAAAGATTGATCCTGGGAATGTGGACTTACAGTTCCATTGTCCACAAAGTGTAAATAAGATTTCAACTTTTTTGGAAGCGATTTCGTGACATGGCATTTTTCGCCAGGGTAATGCCAAGGTCTTCAATATCTGATCAGTACTCATGTTGCCAGACATTTGAATGATAACCATTTATAGAAGCAAAATTCCTATAAAAACATGTATTTCGCTAGCAGTGGTCAAGAAATCGAGTTCGTTTTTACATCTGTTACAAATCGCACGGTTTCTTTTTCGATGAAATCGTAAATTTCTCTGGAATAAAGCTGCTCAAAAACCTCTGATGGAGCTTTATCTTTCAATGCAATTTCCATCTGCTTGAGTTGATTCAGCATGTGTTTCCCATTTTGTATATTGCGGTGATTTATTTTTTTATCCAAGATGACTGATGTCTTTTAGCATTTCTTCTGTTCTTTGTTGTTGAAATACTAAAGCTCTGAAGGGCATTGAGTACAATATAATCTAATAAGTATTTACCACACACACACACACACACACACACACACACACACACACACACACCACACACCACACACACACACACACACACACACACACCCACACACACACACACACACCACACACACACACACACACACACACACACACACACACACACACACAAAGTTTCAACGTCGCTGTCTTAATTGAAACTATTTAATATTCCTAATACTTCCTCTAACTTCAGAAACCTTTGGACTGACATAACTCAGCAGGGCTGAAACACTAGAAGTGAAATTATTTTTTTTCTACTCTTAGTTATAAAGAGAGAAAGAGCGCGTCAACTGTGCATGCTTATCGTCCCACTGTCCTACTTAGAGGACAGTTAAAAAACGATGTACAAAAATTACCTAACTACAATATAGCTCTAATTAACCACCAGGATGATAACGGAAGAGTGCTATCACATGCCCAGCCAAGTGTCCAAGGTAAACTGAAAAATAATTCTACAACCACAAAGAGATGATACAAATCATGCCCACTAATGAGAGGAATATGCAAAATGTCCAGAGGAAGAGGGAGGCAGAGAAACACATAACTCACGCTAGAAGAGGCCAATACCTACCCCTACATGTTCCAACTGACAAAATATTCACAACAAAAAAATAATGATTTCCACATGATATTTTTCAGCTGTCCTTTAAATAGAACAATGAGATAAAATGGAATAAAACTACTTGATTCTGAACAATGATTCGTTAACAAGTTTATGCATTTCCAGAAACTTCTTTAGTAATAATATTTGCGATATTTTTTTACCAGTGAACAAGATGCAACGTATTAAACAGAATTTTCCTTATAATTTCTTTCATAAAAATCGTATTATTTACCAAAAAAAAAAAAACAATTTTGTTAGCAACCTTTTTTTTTCTAAATAATTGTCAGGCGATGAAGCTTGTATGTTCCTTAAAACTAAGAATTGAAGGAATTTGGTGGCAAGTAGATGTAGTCGGAAACGACTGTTTCATAAGGCCATGGCTCAGTGGCATAACGGAGAAGATTAGCCCCCCCCCCTACAAAATCAGGTTTTTGGGCCCAAGCCGGATCTTACAAGGGGTACATACTAGGGCCCCTAGAATCCTTTCCCCCTTGATGTAAGGGTGTACGTACACCACTGCTTTGGCTGATTCTGGGCTGTCGCGCCGTGGATGACGATGAGTTATTGTTCAGTTTTATTATAGAATTTATTTTGAGGAATCTAAAAATTAATTTCCAAGTAATGCTTTTAAAAATAAACTGGTCCTGAACGTGATATTTAGAGCTTCTGGATCTTTTGAAGGCAAGACTAGATAAGGAATATTTTAAATCATTTTGTAGATTAAATGTAATAAAAGGATTTTGTAATAAAATGTCTTACTATCTTCGTTCAAAAAACTCGGTGAATGACCTTCACAAATTGGCAGAAGTGCAGCGGTATGCATGTTGTTGTTAAATTCATAATTGCATTACAAATGGTTGTATACAGCTAAGTTGTCTCTGGGAATTCACATGATCTTCGCAGTTTTGTCACTTCACCAGCTCTCTATGCATAACACGCACACGCAACTTATTTTTGCCCGTGGATAAAACACTTGTTGCAAGTTTACTTCGTTCTTTTAAAAACAAAGGCGAATGTTACGTTAGTAGTTAAAATTAAGTCGAATTAGAAGACACATTACTTTAGAAAGAAAGCAGATTTTTAGTATGGACGTTTTATATGAACAAGGCGTAAAGCAAATTAGATATGTTAATCTATCTCTATGAGAAAAATTATTTTTTTGGTAATATAGTTAGAACATAATGTGGGCAAAATTATTTTAATGCATTTGCTGTGTTAGTAATTAAAATAATGAAAACACTCAGAATCTTAGTCATACATATTTATTTCACTAAAAAGGCAGCAACAAAAATCCATTTTTGCCAGTACCTTCTGAACAAATAAAAAAGGAACATCAGCAAGAAGAACATCAATTGAAATTCTTTGCCAGCTTATTGATCATGTTATGCAAAAAAAGAACAGAGACAAGAGAAAATGTCAATAATCACATTCATTTCACCAGAACTTTTAAGTGTCAAAGTAATTTTCGTACTTCTTGGTTCGTTTATAAGTCTCAGAAATGTCACAAATAAGAAAAGAATACTTTAGCACATACACTGAACAACAATTATTTTCCATTTATTATTTTCTAATGATTATTATGATTCAGCAAAAGCAATGAAAATATACTAATTGCTGTTCCTTCATAACATCATTATACATCTACAGATTCCTTTTAACCGATTCCAATTTACAGTTAATTTTAATTTAGTTTCTTCGTTTAATTGTTGTTCTAAACTCTATAATCACATTTACAGAGCATTGTATTTCCACTTAGAAGTGCAAGAAGTAACACAGTCTGATTTTTTTAATGCATCTATCACGAATAAAAATAAATTGTAATTAAAAGACGCAAAACGAATTCCAAAATGCTTTTTTTGCAACATTTATTCTAGTTTTTGTGTGTTTTGACCTTTCTAAGCAAAGATCAGAGTAGAGATGATCAAACTAAAAAAATTCCAAAATCCTTCCGTCTTCAAGTGCGTAACAATGAACGGACAAATGCCAAAATTAAAAACAAAAAATTAAATTTTCTTAAGTGTTAGTCCTTGTACGGTACCACATGTACCATCAATCATTTCATTGAAATAGCCTCAAGGTTTCTTAAGGAACACCATTTCATGCATTAATACTTCAGGATCACACAAATTCCTTTTCCTTCAAAAAACATCAACTTCAAAACACTTATTATAAATTCGACATCAAGCGCAGAGCATTTCTCACACAATAAAGAAACTGAATCGTATAGCTCCGGGATCGTTTGTAGCATTGCGAGGCAAATTCTTAGCCCATAAGAAGCAGTTAACCTCTACGTCCGCCATTGACTGACCACCAATGAACTGAATCATCACCAGAGGGGGTAAAGTAGAACCCATCATGCCTCTTAGGGGTAAATACCTGTAGGGGAAGCCAGAAAACGGCGAATAATGGACATGAAAAACGCTAGCATTTTCTGAAGATCCCGAAGCAACCACCACCGACGTATTGCAAGTGATTGGAACAATTTGCTGCAAATCATAACCGTTCCTGATCTCAACTGGAACATCATCTGGGTTGGATTTGTTGTAGGGGATAGGATTCCATCCAGCAAAGGCGTTGAACACGAGGCCTACGCATGGATTTCCTGTGTCATACCCAAAGTTGTTCTGTGCGCTGCAGTTTTCACTTATTCTGTCTAAGGGAAAGGAACAGGAAGACACACCTGAAAACAAGAAAACATTTATTACAGATTCCTTCTTCAAAAGCCAGAGTTAAAAGATAAATGCATTATAAGTTAGAGCAGGGGTGGGCAAAATTTTTCGGGCACGGGCTACTTCTAATATTTTCAAGGTATTACGGTCTACCTAGGTACGTAAGTGTGATTACCAAAAATAAAAAAAAAGGTCTGCAATCTTTGTTATAACTTAATGAGATAATATGTACTTACACATACACAACTAAAATAAAAGAATACTTACACTTTTAATTCCCCGTTTAAATGAAGACGCTAGGTACAAACATAATAGTAGCCACAAATACAATAATATCAAAAGATGCCTTTATTATCAAACAATGCGAAAATACGTTTTCATCTTAAGTTAATTCTCGTAGTTATAGTCAGTGGAAGACACAGTCTGCGTATTGTCCATCAATCTTGAATATATCGATACATAACTACTAACTGCTAATCTTGCACTGGATTTTACTTATTTCTTCCACATCAACATCGCCAAATGAGTTAACACATCAATGTATTTAATCTCATTTGGTTCTAGTTTAGTAAGTTCTTGAAAACGTTACTAAAATTCGGAGTGAAGTTTTATTATATCATCATAATATTTCTATTCGTTTAATGTGTTTCCATTTTTAAACTATTTCTCAGAAATAGTTTTGAAATTTTTTAGTTTTTTCTTCATCATCCGGGAAAATAATAGCTTTCAATTGTCTCTGAAAGTATTAAAAATCCAATCAGTTCCGCCTTTAGTATGCGCGTCTTAAGGCTAAGTGAAGACGATCACCCCAAAATGTCACTGCGGTCCACCGGTAGATCGCAATCGACTTAATGCCCACCCCTGAGTTACAGCGTTAGACATTTTGTAACCTCAAAGCTTTGCTCATAATTTATTGATGTCTAAAAAACTTTGATTTCCCTTTACGGGTCTAAAGCAACTGCACAGTACATGAGATGGCAACTTTCTGTTTGTGAACGTACGTGCGAATCTGATCTCCTTTGTTCTAAATCACCCCCAAAGTATTGCGTGATCCTTGGTTGCTGACATTTTTAACTGCCTCAGTTGGCATTAAAATGCTATGCATTTATGCCTAAACATTTCACAAGTCTCTGAAAATAATATACTAGTGAACAAAACTTAAGCAACATAATCATGTTTTTTGACATATTGCCATGATATTGTAGAAAATGACTTTTTGTGTTTAGTACAATGAAAATTATTATACAACTACTGCAATACATGTACAACTCGATGTAAATGTGATGAATATGCAAATATCAGAGGTGTTACAGGTGACACACGAGGGCATTAAATACGCGTGGGGTCAGAGCGCTAAGCTCATGTCACCTTAAAAAGATGCAGGAGAGATGCCCTTTCTATTGTTCACTGCAAATTAAAGTGAGATCGTAAGCGCAATATGGTTACAAGGAACTATGAGAATGTCTTTACTGGGGGTCGGTTAATCTACAAAGTTAAATGGGGTTGATATCTGGTAAATTTGATATAGACAAAATGTTGCAACGCTAGTCTTTTAAATACAGGTTCAGCAGTAAGGAGTTTTGGTAGTGGTCGGCCGAAAAAAACAATGACGAAGAATGACCGTTATATCGTCGTGAAGGAAACTAAAGACCGAGACAAGACAGCGAGCAACACTACACTACGTAGCAGTTGCTTACGACAAACAGATGACAAGTTAGGCCATCAGATACCTTCGCCAAGGCAGCCCATTTGTCCATCGTTCTAAGCGCACGTTGCATTCCATTGTCAATAGCTCATGGATGGAACCATTTACAGTGGTGTGAAGAACATATAGACTGGACATCTCCATCAATCCTAATATATTCTCTACCTATTTATTCAGATGAGATTCGTTTCAGTCTAAAAACGATTCCAAAAGTTAGTTGATATGGAGAAAGATAGAGACACTCTTTCTCTTTCACAAACATCGGAGACAAAAAACCAATGGGGATGATTTTGGAGTGTTGATTGAGGAGGCAAAATGTTGATTGGACTGACAGAACTCCCCATTTCTGGATAAAGGTTCATTTTCTAGAGATCGTTACTGCGATGGGGTTTTCCTTACTTATGTGGGTCTATTCCGAAGTGTCTTGGCCCAGAGTTTGTTTTTATTCACGACAACGCTTAGCTATACATGTCACATGTTAGCTAAGCGTGTTCAGGAGCATCTAGAAAGTCAGGCTATCCCTAAAATGGATTGGCTAGAGGGATTCTGTGATTTATAAATCCCATTAAAAATGTATGGTATGCATTTAGCGAGGAGAATGTGGCACAATCGTATTCTCCGTAGTACACAAGACAATTGACACAGATGTCCATTGAGAAATGGGGATTCTTACCTTAAGAAATAATAATTAATGAATAATTAATATTAATTGTTCTTGCTTCAAAATATTGTGTCTTCTTTCTTTTATCCGGAGAAATCACACTAATTTCTCACATTTTCTGCCACATAAATGGTCTGGAGGACATAAATAGTCTGGATTTATCTTTTTTATATACTTGCTCAACTTCGTGTCTTAATTATTGCACTCAAATCATATACCCTCCATTTTTAACTTAAAAAGACAAAATGGATATAGTCCATCCTTAATATACATAGTTCAAAAACTGATTGTGGGAGATCAAATGGATCTAATATTAAATTATTTGCGAACAGTCTTACCTATCGGAGCATAATGCAGGTCGCAGTTGGAAGTAGCGATAGCGCCTTGCCGCTCTCTGTATGCTTTCACTAAGGTAGAGAGGTCTTCCACGTGCTTCTGCCAAATCCTGGGATTTTGTCTATGCACCACTATGGTGGGTGTTCTGTTGATGAACTTTCTTGGCTGAGGGACGAGGTAGACCAGTTCCGAGGGCTTCAGGGTCGTCGATCGGGGGTGGGCGGTCTTAGACAGTGCAACTGCGATGATGATGATGACCACCACCAGAAGGGTGCAAATCAGGGAGACCAGACCCATGAAGGTGATGATGCGACGGGCAGGTTGCCACGTGGAAGGGAAGTCCTGCTGAGCAATGGAAAAGAAGTAGATGTTAACGGTTTATGCACATTTAACAATCATAATATTCAGAAATAGTGAAATAACAAAATTTATTACTGTAACTCCACTGAGCATAAAAATGCAAGTACTCATCAAGTAGATTAATAAATGCTGATTTTATGGCATTACTTGGTTATAAATATTTGTTTTCTGTCTTTGAATTTCTAATGCTGTAGGCCTATAATAATTTTGCTGGTTATATTAATTCTGATCTACATAAAAAATTAAGTTAACCCATGTTTAAAAAAATTTCAGTACTATGAAGAGATGAAGAAAGTGGATGGAAAATTAAACTTAAAAAGTTGATCGATTACTTTAAATATGGGCTGGTCATCTGGCTAGAATGAATGAAGATCGTTGCTGCAAGAAAATATTTCTAGCAAAGCCAATGAGGAATAGACTTCGGGGCAGACCCCTGTTAAGATGGATTGACTGTGGCAAAAAAGATCTAAATATTTTACGGGTCAAAAACTGGAAAACAGTTGCAAAAGTAGAGATGCCCGGAGGAAACTTCTGGAGAAGGCCAGGGCCTAGGGCTGTCAAACCATTGAAGAAGAAGAGAAGACTACTCTAAATATAAACTGTTTTTGTCTTGAAATTTATGATGGAAACTCTACTGCGAAATACTATAGATCGCTTTTAAGTAAATATTTAAAACTGTATTTTAGGCACCCATTTACATTTCTGCCACGAGTTCAGAAAGCCCAATTTGCTTACGAATGAAAAAAATAACACATATACATTTCTTTTATGGTACTGGAATGTGATGGACACTGCTAAAGAGGCAATATTTTATATCTAGACTTTTTCTAGATCCTGTTGGCAACAACAATACCTTGTAACCTGAATTGTAAAAGTGATGTAAAAGAAATACATGGTGTTTTTGACAATGAGCACCTACTACCATATAGACGATATGAAACCTGTATCAATAGTACATCTTTGAGTAGTTAAAATAATTTGTTCATAAATTTTGATATTTCTGTCTTCCGTATAAGATTACATTTTCTCTTATTTTCTTTTTCACTTCTCATGATAATGTGTTTCATGCTATTTGTTCTCTAGTTGTCTACCACTTGACTATACATAGCATAGTGAAAGATGTTATTTCAAATGTGCTCTATTACGTGTATTATTACATTTAATGCTTGTACAAAGAGTTTTGTGAATCTCTTGTATTCATAACAGAGATAGTATACGTAATTGAAGTTTTTATATCAGCACAACTACATTACTTATATCGCAGTTCGTGAAACGGCTTTGAGCAACAATACGAACTTCAAAATCATGACTCCATACCAAAGAGCTGTGGATATATTTTTCTACGAAACAAGCAAATAATTATTGGTAATAGCTGTTGGAAATGAGAGAAAACTCAAATTTTTTAATAAAGACGTCCTTACCTTCCTTCAAATATGACTTGTATGTAGTCAAATCCTATCTGTATGTATTTGCGTTGCTACATCTGAAGAATAGTAAATGAAATAACTTCTGAGCAAACAATATTCAAAGGTTGTGAATATTCTATTCCATAAGATGTGGCAACGTCTATTTTACTGGTCAATGGTTCATTGATTGGCTTCTTGAATGGCGCCTAGTGGAACCATGTAGAGAACCCCTCTAGATATGTGCATTTACTTAATATTTGTAATAATCTTTTGTCACCTATATTCTGCACTTCTTGCAAATTTCATTTAAAATCTGAAACATCAATTATGGTGACGAAGTTTTTGATGTTAAAATATTTATGTTTTTAAATTAGAAGTTAAGATGAATACAAGTTGTTAAATTAGGATAGGTTTTTCCGAAGTTCAAACAATATTGAGAAATTTAAATTCAACGATACAAGAGTAAAAGTAGTTCTCAATAAAGTATTTCTCGATCGTCTATTTAAGAGAAATATCATCAATATAAACCAATAAAAGCTCTATTGTAGTTTCTACAGGTGCTCTATTGTTCTTAAAAGCACAGCTGGCAATATATTGAAAGCTCCTCATCTTCCACTTCTTGCAATTTGTTCTTATTAGAAGGATTTTAGTAATTCTAATTAAGAATTTTTTCGGAATGACTTTATAAAAATATTAAAGGAATAATTAGAATTCAAATTTATCATTCAGCTGCCAATTGCTTATGTATTTGAAAGCTTTTGTTTGTAATACTTTGTATATGTTGCAAGATAAAAGGTACACAAAAATTTAAGTTTTCAATTTAAAATTGCCACTCTGCTTGTGCTCCGTCATAAAGTTGGAGAAAACAACAAGAACCAATGGAATTGTATATATTTGCTTTGCGATAAATAAATATATAT